>CM043113.1:68241419-68515671 GCA_023701765.1 Hylyphantes graminicola | reverse complement strand
CTGAAATCAAGGCATTTCTGTTTGCAGTGTATGCACGTAATCATAGCTTAAAGCATGAACAAAACATGTAACCTAAATACTTCCTTTAAACCAAAAAATGTAAGCCCAAAAATCGTATGGCATCAAAAATTTACTTTCAATGTATGAAAACGTATTTCTTAGTATAGCTAAGCACGTATGCAATGATTCTGTTGAATTTTTTCACCATATGGTCGGCTGACTGAAAGGAAAGAAGTGATGCTACATTCAACTTATAAAACTTTTCCAATGCTGAGAAAAGAGAGCTTTCGCATACCGTTCGGTAAACCGTAACGTTAACGCTAACCCAAACCTTATTCTCTCGACCAATCAGAATGCGCGTAGAGATAAGGTTAAGGGAATCGCTCCCTTATTTCGGAAATTTACCGTAACCCTAACGCTATCCCTTAACCATAAACCATAAAGTCACGTGGGCAGTTTGTTGTTGTTTTATTGGTTATGGCATTGAATCTCGGTTTGTTTTGAAAAGTAACTTGACAAAAAAAAGGACTTTCGCTATAATATAAAACATTTCAGATTTTATATCGTTAAATTTAATAATCGAAAATGTGAAAGATAAACATTTTAAAAGTTTTGTTTAAAAAGGTTCAAAATCGCTTCGAATTGTAATAAAAATTGTATTACTCCGTGTGCATATCTTTGTATACTATACTGTTATTTTTCTGTAAAAAGTTTATATTTATGTTTAAAAAAAGTTGATTTTTCCAGTTTGGGGTTATTTATTTACTTTGAAATATATTTCCAAAAGTACAAATTCCTTTTTTAGTTGTAGTACTACGAGGAATCTTACAGGGTTGAATACTCATTACTTAAAAATCACCCACACTTTCATTCATGTTTGTTAATTTCAAATGTGTTCAAAGAGAGAGAAATATAAAAATTTTATTAATAGATCAAATTTAGTTGATAAATTAAATTTTCGGAACAGAAATTGATTTATAGATAATCTCGTTAATTGATCAAAATAACACTTCTACTTAAAAACACTTAAAGAATATGTATGCATGACTTTTTAAATAGCCAAGTAAAGAAAAACAATATGTGCAAAAGTACTTTATTTTTTCTCTATTATATATCCTAGATATTCATTTTATATGTAGAGAGCTTTTAAAGAATCATAAAGATGCTCAAATTTAGCTTTTATTAAAATTTTTAGAGCATTAACTTATTTTGGCATTCCTTGTTATGGTTAATCAAAACAACATTCACAAAATACACATGATTAATATTTTTGACTGCACTTTTAGTGACTACAATCAATTCTAAAAAGCAACTTCTATCTAGTGTTGTGTCATACTTTCATGTTATGGAGATTTATTTAAGCTTTAAGACCCCAACCCCTCCCTATGATACTGCCTTAGATAGTCGAGTAGCACTAAGAAGAACTAAACAAGGCTAAACTACCCTTTGAAAAGATTTTCTCATCTTTTTATCACTACATTTGTATTTAAAATACACAGAGCATTTCAATAATATATAAAGTTGCCAACTGTAGCTTAGAATGTAACTTTCAGATCAGAAACTGTATTTTTGGTACTGCCTCAGATGGTCGACAAGACTCAAAAAGCTAGCAGGACCCTTTGAAAGTTTCTCACACCTCTTTTATTACTGTATTTGTATTTAACAAACAAAGCTTCTAAAGAATGTCTATGGTTGCCAACTTTCGATTAGAATTTAACTTTTAAAACAAACTGTATTTTTGGATATACCGTTATCGTTAACAAAATGCACCTGGCAAATAATTGTAATGGAACTGTTCTTGACTGCAATTAATTATAGTAGATGAGAAATATCCATCGACATACTTTCACTTTTCAGTCACACTTTCATGTTTAGTTATCTTTTTAAACTTGAGGATTCCCCCCCCCCCCCATAGTACTGCCTCAGATGGTCGACAAGAAGCAAAATTCAAACCAGGACCCTAAACTCTTTTGCAAGATTCACCTCATTTTTTATTATTGCATTTGTGTATTTAACATAGAGAGCTTTTAAAGAATATATAAAGTTACAAACTTTAGCTTAAAATTCTACTTTTAAATCAGAAACTGTATATTTGCATCCACGGCTATCATTAAGTAAAATAACATTCACAAAATGCACCTGGCAAATAGTTTTAATGGAACTGTTCTTTACTGCAATTAATTCTACTAGCTGAGTTCTATTTATGGATGAGTCACACTTTCAGGTTTAGTTACTTTTTTAAACCTGATGATCCCCCCCAATAGTACTGCATCAGATGATCGACAAGAAGCAAAAATCAAACCAGGACCCTAAACCCTTTGAAAATTTCCCCCTAATCTTTTATTACTGTATTAAACATACAGAGGGCTTTTAAAGAATATGTATGGTTGCCAACTTTAGATTAGAATTTAACTTTTAAATCAGAAACTGTATTTTTGAATTCACTGTTATCATTAAGCAAAATAACATTCACAAAATGCACCTGACAAATAATTTTTGTGGAATTGTTCTTGACTGCTATCAACTCCACAAGATGAGTTCTGTACATGGCTTAGTTTCACACATTCATGTTTGATTATTTTTATATACTTGAGTATCCCCCACCCCCCTCCCCCAGAGCACGGCCTCAGATGGTCAGAGCACTGTCTCAGATGGTCAGAGCACTGCCTCAGATGGTCGACAAGAAACAAAAATCAAACCAGGACCCTAAACCCTTTGAAAATTTCCTCCTCATCTTTTATTACTGTATTTAACATACAGAGGGCTTTCAAATAATGTGTGGTAGCCAACTTTTCTAGAATTTAACTTTGAAATCAGAAACTGTAATTTTAGATTCACCATTATCATTAAAAAAATAGAATATTCACAAAATGCACCTGGCAAATAACTTTAATTTAACTATTCTTGACTGCAATAAATTCTACTAGATGAGTTAGTTCAATCTATAACTGAGTGTCGCACTTTCATGTTTCAGTAATTTTTTTTAACCAACCCAAACACATTATTTCTGGCTGTCCACTAGAAAATATATAAGGATGCCAATAAAATCTGTTATTTTGTGTTACACATTTTTAGGTTAAACATTTTATTGACATTTTCTTTCCTAAAATACTTGAAAACTAAATTTATGTGTCGTTTTAAATCTTATGCATTGTATACAGCTTTTGTTTCTTGTGAAATATCAACAACAACATCTTATACAATCAATAGTAATCATAGTTGTTTTTACAAAGGGACTCCAAAAGAGCTAAATTGGATGGCAACAACTGCAACAATTTTTGTTTTTGCACAAAAGTATCTATATTTTAAAAATTAATATGTTAAAGTTACCATTCAATTAGAAATAGTCTACAACTATCGTAAAATTCGCTAAAACTATGTTGTTTACTTATATGTTTGGTAACCTTTATTTTTCGCCTTCCAATTTCTATTAGTGGTCCGCAATGAAAAAGCTTTAACGAAACCATCAACTGTCTTTTAATTTTTAGTCGAAATCACGATTTCTACGTAGATAAGGATAAGGTTTTCGTTAGACGCTAACGCTATGCAAAAGGGCATTTTTGCAAGGTATCCCTTATTCTTTGCGCATGCGTAATAAACACAAAATAAGGTTAGAGTTAGCGTTATGGTTTCCCCCTAACCGTATGCAAAATCTCTCTAAAATCGCATTGAACCATCTGTCGTGATAAGGTAAACTGCAGTAATCACCACAATGAGTTGCACCATTTTTGCTCTAAAATTAAAAAAAAAGTTCCAGTATGTTTTCTTGTCTGTTAAAGTAATTGAGTGCTTGCAACAACGGTCCAAGTCACTATGGAAGATACTGCAGTTTACCTTATCACGGCAGTCATGTATCCTTATGGGTCAAATGTCCCTGGTTCCCCCTATAGATTAAGAGAGATAGTTAGGAGTAGTAAATAATTTAATAACCTTCATATGAATATTTTTAAGTGTACTTCTTAGGCCTTTTAGTACCTTAATGGGTAGATTATTTGTTTAGATGTAAGATTTGTTTAGATGTAGATGTAAGATAAAAAAAATAAGTGCATTAAACTGATAAATACCAATAATTACACATTTCGAAACACCGTTTTTTTTTTTTTAATGTGCGTTGATAGCGAGCAGAAAGAAGAGGAAATAATTTCGCTTGAAGTTTGAGAATCTGCGAATCGTAAAAAACCACTTAACCTCGTGAGGAAAGGATTGTCAAAAGTGATGAAACTCGCATTGACGATTGAAGAGCCCTCAAAAATAGAGATTTTTATTTCTGGGAGTGTATCTAAGTTTATTTTATCGGCACAAATATTTTTTTGACCTAAACAATATTACAAATTATTTTTCAAAATTTTTTAATCCATCAACGTCCCATTGAAACAGGGAAGTCGTAAAAATAGTGGAGAAGCGTACTTTGTATACTTAGCACGCATAAACAACTGTACGCGTAGTCAGAAGCCGTATATCAGCATCCAACTACACTGGGCTTAATGACTTTAATCTAGACTGTGTTTTTTGACTGACTGTTTGCAATGTCGATCTCTGTGGTCTATTATGCTATAAAGTAAAGATTTATGGCCTGTCATCTGATCTTGTGGTGGCGGTGCTTTATTATATATACTCTGTGATTTTTATGATTTTTATCGGCAGCGCTAAGTTCATAAAAAAATAAAGAGTCCAGCGTATATTGCCACAACTAAGTGAAAAAACTGTTTATTAGACAAGATTAGATGATGGAGGATAGATATGAAAGTATCCCCATCATCGTTTAAATTTCAACAGAAAGTTACTGATTATACGTTAAAATTTTAATTTGGTTAAACCAGTTTCGAATACAGTAAGTAAGTGTCTTTCTGACACTTTTAATACACAGCACAACAAGTAGATCTGTAACAGAATGTATGACCTAGACACATTTGCAATCAACAGAAAAAACGCCAAAACACATCAATTGGTTCTATATTAAACATTTAAAACAAAATATGGATAGTTTCATTTATTTCCTTTTGAAAATTCAATAAATATTCCTTATCGTTTGCAAAATTTATTTATAGTTCGAAGAATATAAATCGGTAATATTATCTTAAATATAAGCAAAACATTTCATATCAACGTATTAACATTATTAAAACAATATGTAACCTTCAAAACCTTACTAAACTGATTTTAAATATCATTTTTTAAAAAAAATCGACAAACACCTAATTTAGCTAGTTCAAACTTTTAAAAGCATAAAATAACCTTTTTGTTCGTTTATTTTGCATACTTAATAGTCTTCAACGTTTGCAAACTTTGTTTAAAGTTCGAAGTATAATGCGATTTTGTTTGCTGTAAAAATAGAAGTGAAACTTATCATAATATCATTTAAGTTTGAATTATTTTGGAAAAATGATTTTTATTCGAAACAAAGATGATTCCCTGTCGATTTCTTAAATAACAACTTTAAATCACCATATAATTGCCCATTTTTACTTGACTTTCTTTCGCAAATTTCATTTATATCATTTATCGTATGTTAAGGCTGCTCATCACCCCCAGACCCGGTCCTCCTTCGACCGGGCTTGCTAATGGTAAGTCTATGGGGGGAAAATGGTTTTTGTTCCAAAAAAAAGCAAAGAAATTATAGGAATATTTTGATGCGGTTTTTTTTAAATTCATAAAAATCCAATAAAGTAGTGCTGTATAGGGGAGAGCAGGGAAATCCCGCCACCTCGGGTAATGCCGCCACCAATTGTATCTCACCAGCGGTTTGTGTGGGAGGGGGGCTGTGAGCGCTGACCTGTAGCAGGAAACAAAGTAATTTGCAGTATAGACGCTAATGGCCGTGCGGTGAGTTGTTGTAAAGATATTTAAAAAATACGTTTTTTAGTGTTTTCTATCTCATTTTGAGCCTTCTGAAATTAAGCGATAAGTGACTGATATCTCTAAGTTAGATAAATCAGTTATATATAATTTAAAAGAGTAACTATTTGGCTATTTTATCACGTCGTTAGTTTGGACGCTAGGCTAACTACCTTTCTTTAAACAAGTCGTTTATGCCATTTTGTCTTACTGGGGTAATGCCGCCACATCGATCTGGGGTTATGCCGCCACATGCAAAAGGATGGCGGCATAATCCGTAAAATAGAAAGTTCATATATTGGCCCTACAACCTATTAGTTTTCGTTAGAGATGCCCCGTAACCGAAAAATAATAACTGAACAGGTCATATGGACCAACGAAACTTTAAAAAAAAAACCTGCATAGTTAGTTGCACAAAGAAAGTTAATAAAAGGGCTGTACCCTGTACAATTTACCATTCCAAAGTTAATTAAACCTATTTTAGTTTGATATGTATTGCTTTATTATGTAATTATCCATTATTTATGGATTATTTGCTTTGTTTATTGATGTGGTGGCATAACCCCAGTGGTGTGGTGGCATTACCCCAGATACCGGGGTAATCCCACCACTGTACGAGCTTTAGAAAAATACAATTTTATTCAGTTTTTATCAAAGATTTAAATTTTAAAAAATCACTACAAGATAGGTTATGAACTGTAGTATTCTATGCTCTTTACAATTTACATTAATTGAAACACAATTCTGCATGAAAATTCAATTTCCCTTAAGGTGGCGCCATTCCCCTTCTCTCCCCTAAGGTTATTTTTTTAAAAAAGTTATTTCCTTTTTTTTAATCTAATTTTTTTTCTATTAAAAAAAGGCAAGTAACGTTTTTAAAAAAATAACCTTATACAGCACTACTTTATTGGATTTTTATGAATTTAAAAAAAACCGCATCAAAATATTCCTATAATTTCCTTGCTTTTTTTTGGAACAAAAACCATTTTCCCCCCATAGACTTACCATTAGCAAGCCCGGTCGAAGTCTGGGGGTGATGAGCAGCCTTAAAATAATTTGCAGTTCGAGAAATAAATGTCTAGTAAAATGTCTCTCTGTATGTACCTGTCATACGCATAATAAGGAAACATCAAAATAATTCTATTGTGATATATATCGTACTATAACGTTATTCCTAAAACTGATTAATATCACGTAAATAAATATTCTTTTAAGAGTTTTATTTTCATTTTAATAAAGTTCCTCGTTTTTTTGCCGAAGTGGAAAAAGTTTTTTTTTGTTATTTTATCGTAGATTAAATTTTAGTTATTCAAAGTTTAAATGTTCTTCAAATTAATTGCTAAAATTAAATTTGGTTGCAGTCCTGCTGGATTTTTTGCTTCCATATGACGTATCCCACTTGTGTGTGGTTCGTTCTATGAAAGTAGTTGGGAAACAGACAAATAGACATAGTCTTTATAAAAAAGGAACTTCCGTTTTTTACGTTATAAAGGTAGTGCGGTAGCTAAAATATCCAGGAAATCTACTTGAAAAAAAAAATCTCAGCTTTAGAAGAAACATTCATGGAAAATAAAGAAAACATGAAGTTCTAAAAGAACTAAAATAGCCTACTTACCTTTTACTTAAATACTGACTGAAATTCTTATCGGGAAACAACTAGGTTCTTAACAGTAAGTGTCATTTACAACCGTTTCTACCTAAAATTTATACACATTAGAATAAATTCCACTAAACACAGCATCCAGCTATAATTTAAACTTCCTAAAGCCAAAAGCAACGATTTTCATTTCTTTTCTATCACAACTAAAATTTATCTTATTTATCGTCTGCTTGATTTATTTATAGTTCTACGAATATTAATATTTCTTTATAACAAAAAAACATGAAACTACTCTAAATTGCACTTAAAATAAGAAGTATAAAAAAACTTATCAGGATTATACTAAAGAATATGTCTTGCCACTTACTTAGTAAACAAATATTAAACAATCAAATAATCACATTCCTGACGTCATTCTGAACCGATTTATGATCAAAATTAATTTTCTAAAAATAATATTTTTAAATGAATTAAGTTTCTCATGTCATTGTTGAGTTGGTAACAGCGATTTAAATGACTCGAAATTGAATTTCAAAGCTAAACCAATGGGAAATTCGTCGACAAATAGTAGTTTTATCTCCGTCCTATCATACAGACAGACTGACAAAAGGTATGAAAGTTGGATCTCTGAGGTCATACTTTTCTAACAAAAAAAAAAGAATTTTTAAGATCAGAGGGATAGAACTGCACTATGAAAAAAAATCTGTAACCATTACAAAACATTTTTTTGTAAAAAACTTTTCCTAGAAAATTTCTAGTAAATAATTACTAAAAATAGTGCTGTAAAAACACATAATATATTTGTGTTAGCATTACATGTATATGTCATGTAGATTTACAGGACTATTTTATGTATCCCACACAAGTAATGTTTCAGTAACTATACAAGAAAATTTTATGGATACCATATTTTCCGTGCAATTGCAAAGAAAAACAAAATGTATATTTTCCTACTACGCGGGATCGAACCCCGGTCTCCCGCATGACAGGCAAGGGTACTGACCACTATAATACCGAGGAATAGCACACGGCCGAAACCCGGGATCGAACCAGGAACCTTTAGATAATCAGCCTGACGCTTCCCCAACTGTGCTATTACGGCACATAGATCGCTAGGAAATTAGAAGTTAAATTCATTTGAAACAACCAACTAAAGTATAAATTTAAAATGGCGATTGGCTAATTGAATCCCAACAAAAACATCTCTGTAAAAGAGGGCCAAGTTCTTACAAAAAAAGGTCTGGCCTACAAAAGAAGTGAAATCAACAAAAAGACCAAGTTCAATGGAATTTGCTGAGTTAAAGTTCTAGAAAAAATTAAGCCTGGACAACCAAAGATTTGAAAACAAAAAAGGATCAAGTTCAATAGAAGTTGATGAGGTTATAAACCCCAAAACATTTTGTTTTAAGATGCAGCTTAGGTCTAACACATTCTTACCAGCTGTTTGTGTAACTTGGCCAATACGCATCGTGAATATGGAGTTGAACCCTTCGTACCTGGTTGAATTTCACCTCGGGGCGTTTGAGTAAGTCTGTATTTGATTTATCCTCAGTTAAGTGGTGAATGACACGCACCTCTCGGGTGGAAAGGGGTAAAATAGTAGTCGTACCACATGCGTTGGCGTTGCAGGTAAATAATAAAAATAAAAACGCTTGCTTTTGTTGCCAGGATTACCATCACACTTAGTTGGTGATACTTATCTGAATGGACATTTAGCTGTTTGCAACTGTTGAAGCGTTTTAATAAGGTAATCGTTCTATTTCCTTCAAAGAAAGTAAGAAAGAGTAATCAAAGCTCCATATATTATAGTAAAGCTTAGCGGTTTTACTACAAGATTCAAGCATTGGAAAACGAGATGCTACATTTACTTACGTGATCTAAAGAAATGCTCCAATCTCCATCGACTATTTTAATTGATCTATTTAAAATTTTTAAAACATTTTTTTTTATATTTTACTTGATTATCAATAAGGTTTCAGCTGAATAAGGAGAAAGACATGTTTTTTCAATTGCAAATAGCATTTATTAATATAAAAACACTAACAGAAATGTAATAATCTCGAACATATATATACATAAAACTACATAATACAAACTAACTAAATGTGTCAACTTTATAGTTCATTATTAAAACACCACAGCACATTATTGTTCTATAGATATACAACACATAGCCATCACCACGCAGAATACCACTAGGATTAACCATTTGATTAACTAGGGATAAATCAAATACAGACTTACTCAAACGCCCCGAGGTGAAATTCAACCAGGTACGAAGGGTTCAACTCCATATTCACGATGCGTATTGGCCAAGTTACACAAACAGCTGGTAAGAATGTGTTAGACCTAAGCTGCATCTTAAAACAAAATGTTTTGGGGTTTATAACCTCATCAACTTCTATTGAACTTGATCCTTTTTTGTTTTCAAATCTTTGGTTGTCCAGGCTTAATTTTTTCTAGAACTTTAACTCAGCAAATTCCATTGAACTTGGTCTTTTTGTTGATTTCACTTCTTTTGTAGGCCAGACCTTTTTTTGTAAGAACTTGGCCCTCTTTTACAGAGATGTTTTTGTTGGGATTTCACTTCTTTTTGTAAGTGGGAACACACAGTGAAGTATAATGAATAATGTGTTTAGTGAATAGGCAGTATCCTAATAAAATAAACATAGGATGGAGATTTACACTGCGGCGAGTACAATATTTACAATTCCTGTTTAAAAGAAATATATATTGGTGGCAACAAGCAGTAAAAATAGTTTATAACTTTTTAAGTATATTTTGTAACAACAATGGAATTAACGTCGCACTAGAGCTGAAACCAAACAATATCTATAGTGAAATTATTTCCTGTTCTGACTGCTTTTTAAACAAGAAGTTCTAAAATAACTAAAATAGCCTACTGATGTCCTGTCACTTTAATACTCACCGAAATTCTTAGAGAATAACAAGTAGGTTTGTAATAGCAACTTTCACCTGGAACTGCTTCCACACAAAATTTATACACCTTAGAAAAAAATAGCCAAACACAACATTTAGTTGTAATTTAAACTTTTATAAGCATGTCTTTCCAACAAAAAAAAAAGAATTTTTAAAAGTGGACGATTAGAACCGAAAGAATGACAGACTGTTTTATAAAGGACAGACGGACAGAAAAAAGTACAGACAAAAAATCAAAGTGTTTGAAATATAGGTGTTTGATGTCATACCTTTCGAACAAAAAAATAATTTTTAAAATCGAGTGGTTAGAACCGAAAATATGACAGACCTTCTTATAAAGGACAGATTGACAGACGGACAGAAAAACGTACCGACAGACGGACACAAAGTATGAAATATGATGCCATAACTTTATAAAAAAAAGATTTTTTAAAATCAGACGATTAGAACCGAAATTATGACAGACCGTCTTATAAAGGACAGACGGACAGAAAAACGTACAGAAAAAAATCAAAAAGTTTGAAATATAGGTGTTTGATGTCATACCTTTCTAACAAAAAATAATTTTCAAAATCGGGCGGTTAGAACCGAAAATATGACAGAAATTCTTATAAAGGACAGATTGACAGACGGACAGAAAAACGTACCGACAGATGGACACAAAGTATGAAATATGAAGCCATACATTTATAAAAAAAAAGTTTTTTAAAATCGGACGATTAGAACCGAAATTATGACAGACCGTCTTATAAAGAACAGACGGACGAAAAAGCGTACAGACGGACGGACAAAAAGTATAAAACATAGGTCAAGCCTTTGATATATGTCATTTCTTTCTAACAAAAAAAAAATATTTTTTTAAATCCGATGGTACTGTTTGAAAGATTCTGTTCAAGAAATCGTCACTTGACCACGATTTAAAAAGTACGAGAATCGCCGCCAATAACCCTTATGTAGCTCTAGTACAACGTTACTGCAAGCAAAATCTTTAAAAAAAACATTTGCCCGTTGTGAAGCATTGGTTCCAACCATTACTCATATGTAGCCCTTGTGCGATGTTAATCCTACCTCCAAACAGCCAATGGCTCTTTATAAAACATGGTGCTGGTTGCCAGCTCAGGTTGACACATTAAATTAGTAATATCGTGTGCTAAATCCCACACATGAAAACCTTTAACGTATCTGAAGGCAAATAACTATTTGAATTGTTGGCGACGACGTTTAATCGCCGCTGGTATATCAGCGTATGGAGAGCATTGCATCTGCTTATGAAAAAGGGCGCCAATCAGTTTACGCCCAACCCCGGGTAAAATCTTCGAATTTCGGATTTTTCCTGTTATATGCATGCTCTATTCTATAAGTGTTCCAATTTTCGTAACTCCATAACAAGCCGTTGTACCTAAACATTATGATCGCCCGTCAGTGAGTGAGTGAGTCAGTCAGTCAGTGAGTGAGGGACATATTTGTCGTTTTTCTGGTTCATTTATCTCTGGCTTAAATGAATTTCGAACGCTGGAAATTTTTTTCTAGGTTAAGTCTCACTAGGACACCCAGAAAAAAGTCTAAACTCGAATCTAAAGTGCGTAGAAGAAAAGAACTGGGTCTCCAAAATTATGCCGAAATGGTCCCAGTAAAGGATAGTCAGTGCCGCCTTCGTTATGAACTTGGCGATGCACTGCCGTGCATCCAGATCACGATCGATTAGATTAGGTTAGGTTTGAATTATCCTCGCACTAGAGCTACACGAGGGCTATCCAAATCAAGATCGAGGCTAAAATACTAGAAATTATTTTGTAACTTCAGAAATGAAGATTTCTGTTCAGAATTACAATTTTTTTTTTGTAAAATTGGTTATTTCTGTAACATTGCTAAAAAATGTTCTGTATGTTTACAGTATTTTTTTCTCAGTGTGAGTTTGGAAGGGTGTACAGACGGACAGACAGACGGACCTTTACCGCACGTCAATACCTACTTTTTCATTTTTTTTATTCTTTCGAATTAAAAAAGAAAAAGTAGGCTAAAAACATGGACCAGTCCTACAGCGTTTCGCCCACAGAATTGGTGGCAAATATGGTAGGAATAATGTTTCTAACGGGTAAAATTCTATAGTCTATGGCAGGTTTTGTCGCATGGTACACAAAAGCTTTACAAGTGGTAGCACCACTATTTTTATTTACTTATTTGTCAACTACGAGTAGCTTGGATTGGTGCCCATCAGTTTTAATTACATTTCACTTTTCAAGACCTCGCGTTGCTGACTGAATAAGATTTCATTATACTAAATTTTGCAAAAAGACGCTTGTTTTAAGGGGTCTAAGGAGTCTTAAAAATGTGCAAAAAAGGAACTACAAAGTATAGTTTGATCTCTCATGTAATTTTTTAACTACTCAATATACAAGTATAATTTTTTTATATGTAATTCTACAAGATTTATTTATTATAAAACAAATTTTAAAATTTATGAAACTTTAGCCAAAACTAAAATAAATGATATTAAACATAAAGCTATTTTAACACATTGTGATTAGGCTTGCGCGGCAAATTTTGAGGTCAAAATTGAAAAAATGACCAAGAAAATGACTTTATATTGTACAAATATGTACAAACTAGGACTTATACCTAAATTCTCAGCTCAATTTTAATTAGAAATTATTTAAAAATAAATTTAAAATCAAAATTAAAAAAATTTTATTAATTTTTTTAGAAAAAAGTTCTTAAAATAATTTCTAATTAAAATTGAGCTGAGAATTTAGGTATAAGTCCTAGTTAGTACATATTTGTACAATATAAAGTCATTTTCTTGGTCATTTTTTCAATTTTGACCTCAAAATTTGCCGCGCAAGCCTAATCACAATGTGTTAAAATAGCTTTATGTTTAATATCATTTATTTTAGTTTTGGCTAAAGTTTCATAAATTTTAAAATTTGTTTTATAATAAATAAATCTTGTAGAATCACATATAAAAAAATTATACTTGTATATTGAGTAGTTAAAAAATTACATGACAGATCAAACTATACTTTGTAGTTCCTTATTTGCACATTTTTAAGACTCCTTAGACCCCTTAAGGGGTCACAGGAGTCTTAAAAATGTGCAAAGAAGATACTACAAAGCATAGTTTGATCTTTCATGTCATTTTTGAACTACTCAATGTATAAGTATAATTATTTTATATGTAATTCTGCAAGATTTATTTATTATAAAACAAGTTTTAAAATTTATGAAACTTTAGCCAAAACTAAAATAAATGTTATTAAACATGAAGCTATTTGAACACATTGTGATTAGGCTTGCGCGGCAAATTGTGAGGTCAAAATTGAAAAAAATGACCAAGAAAATGACTTTATATTGCACAAATATGTACAAACAAAGACTTATACCTAAATTCTCAGCTCAATTTTAATTAGAAATTATTTTAAGAACTTTTTTCTAAAAAAATTAATAAAAATTTAAAAATTTTGATTTTAATTTTTTTAAAAATAATTTCTACGAATAAGTCTTTGTTTGTACATATTTGTACAATATAAAGTCATTTTCTTGGTCATTTTTTCAATTTTGACCTCACAATTTGCCGCGCAAGCCTAATCACAATGTGTTCAAATAGCTTCATGTTTAATATAATTTATTATAGTTTTGGCTGAAGTTTCATAAATTTTAAAACTTGTTTTATAATAAATAAATCTTGTAGAATTACATATAAAAAAATTATACTTATACATTGAGTAGTTCAAAAATGACATGAAAGATCAAACTATGTTTTGTAGTTCCTTCTTTGCACATTTTTAAGACTCCTATGACCCCTTAAGATTTTATTGGGTTTCTGTCTTGATTATATTATTCCAGTGTCCTTTATGTCCCTTTTGTGTTCCATATATACCATATGGACCGTTCCATATATGGTCCATGTGTATGGACCATAGACTATGGAGTTTTACCTGTTGGCAGCATTATCCCTATCATATTTGCTACCATTTCTGTGGGTGAAACCCTATAGGGCCATGTTTTTTCTTTATTTTACATGAAGTTTACATCTCAATCTGAGATTTTTTTTCCCAGTAGATTTCTTGGAAATTTTAGCTTCCACATTACGACTTTAAAAAGGGAAGTTTTAAAAAGAGGCTATGTTCATTAGTATTTACACACAATAACCAGCGGCTATAGCTCAACGAATATAAAGTATTTCTTGATCATGCTTTCACTTTCTATTTAGCACAAAGGCCGAAGGTCCGCGCAGTACTGTAACAAGTAGAAATCCCCGAGTAAGCCAGGTACAATTGAAGAGTCAACACATTAAGGGGTCTAAGGAGTCTTTAAAATGTGCAAAGAAGATACTACAAAGCATAGTTTGACCTTTCATGTCATTTTTTAACTACTCAATGTATAAGTATAATTTATTTATATGTAATTCTATAAGATTTATTTATTATAAAACAAGTTTTAAAATTTATGAAACTTTAGCCAAAACTAGAATAAATGATTTTAAACATAAAGCTATTTTGACACAGTGTGATTAGGCTTGCGCGGCAAATTGTGAGGTCAAAATTGAAAAAATGACCAAGAAAATTACTTTATATTGTACAAATATGTACAAACAAAGACTTATACCTAAATTCTCAGCTCAATTTTAATTAGAAATTATTTTAAGAACTTTTTTCTAAAAAAATTAATGAAAATTCAAAAATTTTGATTTTAAATTATTTTTAAAATAATTTCTAATTAAAATTGAGCTGAGAATTTAGGTATAAGTCTTTGTTTGTACATATTTGTACAATATAAAATCTTTTCTTGGTCATTTTTTCAATTTTGACCTCACAATTTGCCGCGCAAGCCTAATCACAATGTGTTCAAATAGCTTCATGTTTAATATCATTTATTTTAGTTTTGGCTAAAGTTTCATAAATTTTAAAACTTGTTTTATAATAAATAAATCTTGTAGAATTACATATAAAAAAATTATACTTATACATTGAGTAGTTCAAAAATGACATGAAAGATCAAACTATGTTTTGTAGTGCCTACTTTGCACATTTTTAAGACTCCTTAGACCCCTTAAGATAGCATTTATTCCTCGGCAAGACAGCACGCATTTAAAGGTATTAAGATAAAAGGGAGTCAGAAGTGTGGCTCCTTCCTGTTATCTTACCTTATCTTTTATTTTACTTTAAAGACTTCCCTAAGTGTATTATTAGCAATTGTAAAAACTTTGGCGACGAATTCATCATAAACTGGTATGGGAATAAACGGTATACATCAAAAAAAATTATTGATTTTAAACCATTTTAAATGTCTAGAAACAATTATTTATTTATTTTAAAGTAATGTATGTATAGTATTTCAGCTTTAGTTAACTATTTATCGAAACAATAAACAGCAGATAGTATATAGTAAAAAGAGCAGACATGCCTAAACTACATTTCTCATGAATAGGGGAGGGTGGGGGCTATTGGGACAAATTTTTTTCAACCTCTGTATTTCAGCAAAAATAAATTAATTTTAATTTCTTTTTTCACAAGCTCATAAACCGAACATTCATTTACTTAAAAAGTCATTCAACAAATGTTAAAACATTACCATATTTTGGTTGCTGAGCATTTTAAACAAACATGTAAATGTCCCATTAGCCCCCATATGTGGGGGCTAATGGGACAGGGTGCAGGGATAATGGGACATGCTAAATGTTGCCTTAATAAAATATTAAAAAAGGAAAAGGACCAGAAAATAAAACTTTAAAGCAAATACCATTTAAATAATGTGTACATAACGAAATTTTTTAAAAACAATTATTCAACATTGAAAGAGATGAAATATCATAGTTAAAACTCAATATCGAAGATGCTCCCATAATTTTTTTGAATAACTGGAAAGGATAGTTTTATAACTAAATCTTTAGTTTTTTTATAACTAAATCTTTAGTTTTATAACTAAATCTTACCATCGTTCACCTGTTTCAGATCATTCTAACGAACATTTTCCCTGTCCTGCGGGTTCGATTCCCCTCCTTCGCCCTGGGTGTACTTCCTTTCTCTGTGACAGTAAAAACTCTTTCTGTGTCTGTCTTACTTGACGAAGGCTTATAAACGGGTCTTCGATCAAGTACACAAGCCGGAATATATATGCAACTACACTACCCTACGAACATTTTAAGTTCATCGCCTTCTTTTTCAGAAAGCAATCCAACAAATAAAATATAGCCTGCTTACTAGCAAAATTTACCAATAACAATATATTTATCTCCACCAAGCTCTGTTCAGATGTAATTATTAAAATTCCAGGTGGAAATATTTCACCAATAAAGTTACTTGAACTTTCACTTATTATACGGTGAAAAATTTTCAAAAAGTTTAAAATTAAAGTACAAAAAAGTTTTAGGAAACTTGACTGAATAAGATATAAGAGATTTAAATAGATTGTTTGAGAGAAGCATGCAAAGTTAGGTTTATTCGTGTCCAATTAGACCCCACTGTTTCTGTCCCATTAGACCCCACTGTGCTGTTTTTTATAAATGACCCAACACAGAAGCACTTGTACTTCACCACAGTATTTGACATATACTATCTTAATCTAGGATATTTCATCTATCTAAAACTGCATTTTAATTCATAGAAAGTTTTTATTTAATACTTCAAAATTGAAAAACAAGGTACACTTTTAATTAACTTTAAATTCTCCAAAACAGCAATTCTTCTCTCCTCATCAGCACATGCGTTTATTTGCTGATCTTTGATTGTAAAAATGTGAAGTGTAACTTTTACAATTCTCTAGTGTAGAAAAATTTGTAAAAAATTATATTTTTCCTAGCTTTAGGGCCCTTGTCCCATTAGCCCTGCGTCCCAATAGCCCCCACTCTCCCCTACATGAGTGCTGAGGTTCGCTTTCAACCCAAGTTTTGTACTAGCCATGCATTTCTATTTGGTTCCAATACAAATATTGTATTATCTCAACACAGCTTGTAATAACTTTCAAAAACACATTTTTTCGTATTAAAAGTCCACACAAGTTTCATCTACATTTTTAAGCTCCGTGCCAACCTAACTTGGGTAAAAGCAAAGAGTGAAAAGGCATAGGAAAGAGCGCGAATGATCCGTTAGTTGGAAACTCTTGTAAGGTAATATTTACATACAAATTGATCTGAATACAATTTAACCAAAATACACTTTTCATACTGATAAAATTGCCAATTTTTCTCAAATAATATTCAAATCTGTTAGAACTTAAACGAAATTAATGTTTTAAACATGTTTTCTAGATGGATTCACAAATAATTTATGGAACTCTTTAGATCCGCGGAAGGATCTTCTCCATAGCACATTTCTATTTACCCAAGTTAGGTTGGCAAGGAGTGTAGGGGCCTCAACCCAAAACATTGCCCCTCATGTGCCCATGGTTCAGAAACACTGATAACATGCCGAAATCCTTCCTCCAACGTTACGTCTATTTACACCATCCATCAGCGCAAGTTCCCCTCATTTGGTGTGACACGACGTTGGCATGTGGGTGGCATGATCAGAATGGGACACCGGGGGTGGGATCGCAGCAAAAAGACACCGGGGATTATGTGGTTTCAGTACAACATAAGGGATGCTTTCGTTAATATACTCCGTCTCAAAAGTTTAGGCAAAAAATATTTTGAGCAACAAAACTTCACTGAAAAGTTTTGGTTCAAAAAAAAGTTGAGGTGGAAAGGAATTAATAATTTAAAATATAATGAATCACAGAGAAAATAGCAAATAATAAACTTTATTTGACTTTATAGTGAAAGTTATAAAAAAATCTGTCTCAAAAATATCGAGAAAATCCATTTAATGCACATTTAATGACCTAATTTCATATTTATTGATTAAATTGTATTTAATTTTGACATGATAGTTTTAAAAACACAATATCCGTTGAATTTAAAAGATTTAGTAACACTCTTGATTCAAATTCATTTTTATGTTTTTTAATTTATCATATAAAAAATAAATACAATTCAAGCACAATAAAAATGTCAAATACGACTATTAAACATGCATTAAATAGATTTTCTCAATATTTTTCAGAAAAAAATTTGAAGGTAAATTCCTCTCTACTAAGGCAAAAAAAAAAAACCTTGTTGAAAATTGTTTATTATTTTCCTTATGAGTCCAGATATTTTTCAACGATTTATACCTTAATGATCTTTACTATTACAACTTTTTGCAAGTAAACTTTTTCAGTGAAATTTTGTGAGTCAAAATGATCTTTGTATAAACTATTGAGACGGACTATAGTGTGTATTTAACAATGAATCAAAACGGTTGTTAAAAAAAAATATTAACATGTTACTTCAAAAAATATAAGACCATAAAATATATGACAATGAAAATTTGGAGTTAATTTGTAGGATACAACAAATGATGTTCAATCTTTTAAATCTTTGTGGTGCATGTAAAAACTCTCCTAATTACTTCTAGCCATGAAAGTCAAATTATTAATAGGGGATACAGCAACAACATAGCTCGTTATTTTTACAGTGTGCAACCTGTTGCAATTTTACTGCCGTTAAACAAAAATGGTTAAATTTAAACGTAAAAGCTGTTATTGGTCATTCAAAAGAATGTGAACATTTCACTGAAGTTTAGACAAACTTAAAAGACGACATGACAATAAAAAAAAATGGTACGAAAATCGACATCTAGTCATGTAGAAGAACACAAAGAGGATTCGAAATGAGAGGAATTATTGTAGCAAGTAATGATTTATACTATCTTTTAATTTCACTTCTACAACTGATGTTTGTTAAAACTTGACTCGTTGTTCTTGTTGTGACTAATCAGACGAAGTCAGATAAAGTCCAAAAGGTCGTTGACCCTTAAAAAGTCGATGACCAGAAGAGGGGATACAGAGAACTACACAGTAAAAAAAAATCTGTAGTATTACTAGAAAATCTCTAGGAAACTCAGGTGCCATGAACTTTTCTAGTAACCTTACTGCATTAAACTTAGTAAGTAACACATACATTTCCTTAGTAACCATACTAAGAAAACTGTAGTAGATTTACAGATATTCTGCTTGTACGTGTACTAAGAAACTTGCAGTAGCTTTACTGGGGATTTTCATGTAAGTTTACTAAGAAACTATAAACAGTTTCAAAAATTTCAAACCAGGGGGCACCACTAATTTTTCTTGATAGTCAGTTATTTCCAACTTGCGGAGGCTCGAACCCAAGTATCTCCGGATCCGCGCTCGCTTGCAACGAGGAACTGCGCTGAACCTCGCTGCCATCGGGACTTGCCGTTCATTTGCGTGTAAATAAAGAGCTTAAAATCTTGATCGTTAAAGTAGTTTTATGTTATTGATTAAGAAATTTTACTATTGATTTTTTTGTTTCTTGTCATTGCGATTATCAATTCGTCATAATTTTCCGATGAAACGTACATTAATTGAATTTTTACCTTTAACCGATCGCGCACTTTCAAATTACAGATACGATCACCGGTGAGTTTTCGCTAAATCCGATGACCAATCGAACAAATTTCAAGAAACAACGCTGCTAGGAAAACGACGCATCTCTAGAAAACATAGGCAGGGGGCGCTGTAGGCGTTACATCAATTTACTTAGTATTACTACAGCAGTTTGTTTAGTAAACCTACTATAAGAGATTGGTTACAGGTGATTTTCTAGTAAATGGGGTAGTACCTGTAAAGTTGATTAGTAATTGCAAGTAAATTCAGGACAAATTTTTTACAGTGTATATACAGTAACTATTGGTTAAATTCCTTTAATCTGCAATTTACAAGGTGTAAAATACGTATTGTTTCAATAAATAATATTTCTGCTTAACACTAATTTCAGTAAATTTTCAAAACTAATGCATCTAAAGAGTGATCAATAGGGTCAGCTAATACCGCGGTCGTTCTGTATTCATCAACCCAATTAC
Organism: Hylyphantes graminicola; assembly: GCA_023701765.1. Lineage (NCBI taxonomy): Eukaryota > Metazoa > Arthropoda > Arachnida > Araneae > Linyphiidae > Hylyphantes > Hylyphantes graminicola. The sequence goes on along the minus strand of CM043113.1, from coordinate 68,495,397 downwards.
AATAGCAATTTTTTTAAACAAAATTAAAGATCGCGATAACTTAGAAACCCTCTGTTATATCTTTGTTAGTGCCTATAAACTCATTTACAGTTACCAGTATCTCAACAAAGAGAGAGTGTTATCAGCTGACGCAAGAGCTTTTTCGCATATTTTTAATTCTTGAGGGTATATATAAAGAGGACTTAAAAAAATAAACATTCATACAGAGTTTGGAAGGACATCGCTATTTGTTTTTGTAAGTATTACCTCTTCACCAGAGGTTCACATATACTTGTACCATTGAAAAAAATTCACTTCACAACTAATTTTTTTAGTTTTTTCTTAATACTAACTTTTCTTATAAAAGATCTCAAACCTGCTGACAAGTATGAGTAGTTTATTTGTACAAAACATGATTTAGCACGAAAGTCGACCATGATTTTGTAGGTTTTGGAGAAAAAAGTATTTCTGTAGTAAATTTTTCAGGCATTTTGCAAGTAAAAACAAGCGTTGGAATGTATTATTAATAACAAAAACTTGACAGAGCTTGTTCGTGCATTCATAGCACAAACAAAATGTGCATTTTTGGGGTTCAAGCCTCAACTTCCATTAAATTGATGTGCCCCTCATCAAATTTAAATTGATAATATTTTGAATTACTATTAAAACATACTTTATCTAAGTATTTGTTTGAAAAATCTGTTTATATAAAAAGAATATGCGGGTACAATTTTCCTCGGGAGTGCTAAGTGAAAAATTTTAACTGATTTGAGATTTCTACAATATATTTCTCCAATCCCACTCAAAAAGTTATAAAATTTACGATTTGTCGTAATACTTTAAGATAACTTTTTATGTGATCTTGATTTATAACTTGTCGTTTATTGAGATAAAATTCAGATTGTACGATGTCTGGTTACTTTATATTTATGTCTGTTTTTCAAAGTGTGTAAAATACTTACATAGTTTTTAACTCTAAATAAAAATACTTATTTTTAATTATTTATATAGGATTTTGCTGTACTGATTTATATAGGCAATATATTTATAAAAAGAAGATAATCACTGAACAAAAAGTTGTTTTCATAATTATTATTATTCAACAAATATCCGAAGAAATTTGTTTTTTAAAATGTGCTCATTCAGTTTTGTCATTTTTAAATGATAAGCTTTTAGATTAAACTTTTTTGAAACTTCATATAATATAATGTAGGTATTTAAAGTTTTCATTACATCATATATAAAATATTTAAAAGATATAAAGATATAAAAGATATTCAAAGATTTAAAAATGTCATTTTGACTGTAAAAAGTATAGTTCTGCTGTTATTTTAAAGTTATCCGGAAACGAATACCGTTTTTTTAAGAGGTTCTTCAACAGTTCTTCTCTCTCCACAACAGAATTTGATGGTTGTTTACGCTATTTTCAGACAAAATTTATCGTTTGTTTATCTAGAGAGTGCCATGTTTGCTGTTGGTCCAGCAACTTTCACTGCGCTTCCCATTACAAACTGAACGGCGTGAAGCAGTAAATGCATATTAGGGTGGGCCGAAAAAAACTTTTTATTTTATTTCGGATCGCTATAGTGCGGAAAAGTTGCCATTGGTAAAGACATGAAAAATGCACTAATTATTATTTTTTTATGACTATATCTTCCGTTCGCGCAATGCCATCAAAGTTGGCAAAAATTGTCAAAAACCGTAATTTTTCATAATTTTTTTTAACCCAATATATGATTTTAATAGCTTTCCTATATCATGTTGCATGATTAAAATTTACAAAAAGTTAAAACTTTGAAATTTAGCAAAAAATACGAATTTTCCAAATTTTATACTACGTTGTGTGGTCGGAAGATCTGACACAAATGTATAATAACTTATTATACTATATATTATAGCATTTATTAATACTAAGTGCTATAATATATGGATTTTACATACTTTAGTAGTTAATTCATGATATAGGAGCGTAATTAAAAACATCTGCCGTGTAAAAAAAAATATGAAAAATTACGGTTTTTAACAATTTTTCGCCAACTTTGAAGGCATTGCGCGAACGGAAGATATGGTCATAAAAAAATAATAATTAGTGCATTTTTCATGTCTTTACCAATGGCAACTTTTCCGCACTATAGCGATCCGAAATAAAATAAAAAGTTTTTTTCGGCCCACCCTAATGCATATGAAGAGTACATGGGAAGAAGCGATTGATTTATTAGGCGGACGGCCGCAACTGCCTGCTTGGCGACATAAAACCGGTTTTTCTCCTTCTTCGCTTAGTCCAAGCGTCGGGATCGCCCATGGAGGAAGGACTAAAGGGGAGTAGACATGACTGAAGCCGTCACTGTAACCGCGACGCCACCTTGTGATTGGCAAAAAAACGAAGGGAGTGCGTAGTCGAATGCGATTTTGTGTCAATATAATAGCGTTTTAATTACATATTTTAAGAAAGATTCTGAAACAATTTTAATGTATCAAAGGAATTGTTCATTCTCAATTCCTTATGGGTGAATAATATTTTAATTTGCCTTTATTTTAACTAAAATTTGCACGAAGTTAGATTTCAATATTTTGCATCACTTTAAAATGTAATTCTGTTTTCCAAATTGAATAAATTTTCTTTCACTATTTCAGACGACTTTTATGCGAGTTTTATGTAAAATTTTAACATCCTTATTTATTTTTATTATTCTTACGAGTCTTACACGATAAAAATTCGGTTATTAGTAAATCAAAAAATAAAACTGCTAACGAGTCTATATTAACTACTATTTGTTTCCAAATAACTCTTAATATTCTTTCCATATTTTAATTGCATAAATAAGTTTACATTAGCTATTAAAAAAAATTATTTGTATTAAAATAAGTAACATTAATTAAACATTTAATGAATTTTTTTTATCAATTTTATTGCTAAAAAGAAACTTGTGTGTAAAATATGAACACTATAATTTAACTGCCGTTAGATGTCTAGTATTTGTTACTCGTCATAATAAAGTTTTCGAAAAAAAAATTGCGAGTGGTGGACGCTGTAGCGCTTTTTTTGGTTTTAAAGGTATTGCTGAAAACGGAAAGAAATGCAGCCATCAAATTCAGTGTCAAACGTGTGTGTTCCTAAAACTTTTTTCCGAACTTAACTCAACACCAATTTGACTCTGATCCTTTGGACAACCATCTCCTTCATTTGATTCGGGCAATTGTTCAAACGTATATGAAAGTCCTGTTAACCCATTATTATAAAAATTTGAACACAAAGCAATCTATTAGACAGCTTTACACAAAAGCCATTCTATTTGAAGGACAATAAAATTCTAAATTTTAACTTTGATTTGGATGAACTCACCAAAATGTACTTTTCTTACTCACCAAATTGTATTTACTTTCATGAAGCAAAATGTATTTATTTTTTAAAGAAAAGATTGTTTTGTTTGTGTGTTTAATGCTTCGTATTAAATTCTACACATTTTTTCCTACATATAAAAAGTTTTAATTGTCTCTATAAAATAAAAATAAGATATTTTCTCTACATTTAGTAAGATTTATTACTCCACATTCCAAAGTTTTATTCAACATAATGTACAGCTTATAATATATGCTTACGATTCTTAATGGAAAACCTATTTTATTAAATGAAGTTGAACGCATTCCAGGTAAGAAAAAAAAAATACAAGTGGCTTTGATTATATATTTTTGATGCGGAAGTTTAAAGATAGTATTAAACAAACTAATTTTCTCTAAAATGAAAATAAAACAATATTATTTAGCTTGTTTTTCCAAGTATTTGATAGTACATGAATGTATATTAAAATTATAGCAGCAGTTTATTTTTTTAAACCCTCCAAAAGTCACTTTTCCTGAAAATTCCTATTACTTCCTATGGCGTCAAACGCGCGCGTTGCCAATCATTCCCTGTATTTAGCTTCCCTGCTATACCTTACAGTTACTTCACCCCGCTCAATGGCGGGGAGTAGGCAATGTCCCCTCCCTACTACTCATTCCTCCATGGGATCGCCAATCGCCTGAACTTGGTAGCTAGGAACCACAGAGATAGTACTACACTGGCATGTCACGTGACCTACAACTCTGACTTCATTGCTGGCGCGTCCCGTCGATAGCATTGGATGTCACGTGATATGCCACTCCATTACTTTAACTATGATATCTACGGTAGGAACTGGTTTCCTTACACAAGTTTAGGCGATCACTCGCTATCATCGCCAAAGTGGCCTGCTAAGGAAACTTCTCAGAAAAATCAATCGCTTTTTCCCGTGTACTCTTCATATATGAAAGGAACTTTTGACCCTGTATCCGAACCGTTTACCGTCCCCCAAATGCGAAAAGGGTTTACAGTAATACGATACGGGGAGCGGGAGATATGACAAATTACAGATGTCGGCACGTTTGTACACAAACTGTTTGTATAGCTATAGATTATCGTTTCTAATAGTTTTGTAGACGGAAAACCAATCAAACTGATTGGTCGAAATTTCTGTGAGGTAATATAACAAAATTTAGAATTTATGAATTTATTGATATCTGTTTCAATTAATTCGATTCCTTTAAAGTTTAAATAAAATTGTTGATCTTTGTAATAAAGAGTAAATGCACTGATTACAATGAGGTGAATTTCAACGACCTCGTTGATGGAGCAATGTAATATTTTCCAACGAAATCAATGGAGCAGTGGAATACACCAAACATACGCGGACGGATTTTTAATTTATCCTGTTCTAGCAACGATAAAGTTGTGCCGAATGTATTTCGATATTTCCCGATGCTATGTTTCATTTATACCTAACCTTATCAGTCCTAAAGGTAGTTTTCCGGCCTTAATCCATTACTCCATTACTCCAAAGATAATCGTATATTGCTCCATTAATACAGATAATCGTATATTGCTCCATTAATACAGATAATCGTATATTGCTCCATTAATACAGATAATCGTATATTGCTCCATTAATACAGATAATCGTACAACCGTACAGAAAGAACCATTGCTCTAGGATTTCTATTTCAAACCTTACATTACATAATGATAACCATTAAAAAAAATTCATTTCAAAAACGCTGAATTTTTCAAAACGTTTATTTCAAAGTTAAATAAATATTTTTTTAAATATTAACTTACCTTAATTTTGTCTATGTCCAATATAGGTGTTCATGTAATGTAACGAACAAAATTTTCTAGACAAATGCTTTTATCAAACTAGAATGAGGAACTCTTGCCAGTTTCTAGGTTGGCTTTTCTTTTCATGAACAATGTCGGTTCTCGACATTAACTTAGCTTCCATTCTGTTTCGTTATTTATGATTTTCGTTTTGGATGCAGGGTGTCAACCTCATTTTTGCCATGTAAATATAGATGTGGTGTCATCCTTATCTTACTAGGGCTCATTATCACCATTTGACTTATGTATCCTTTGGGGAAGTACATAAATTACGTCACGCAAAATTTTGACTTTTTTGACCCCTCCCTCCCCCTATGTCACGCTGCGTCACGTTTGATCGAACCCCTCCCCCTAAAATTACGTCACGTTGTTGAATCCCCCCCCCCCTTAAGGAAAAGTTACTTTTGATATTCCCTTTTTTTCTGAAATTTGAAAACATATTTTTAAACTAAAAAAAATGAACTTGGAAAGAAAGAAAAAGAAAAATTTAACAAAAATCTCTTATTTAAAAGTAAATTTTATTTTCCTCTCAAAATTGGAAACATTCGAAGCATTACGTCACGCACGTGATTACCCCTACCCCCCTCCATGTCACGATCCGTCACGTTTTAGCATACCCCTCCCTCCCCCCTCTGAGCGTGACGTAATTTATGTACGTCCCCTTTATTTTAAACGAGGAGTAGATATTGAATTATCGTCGCACTAGAGCTACACGGGGGCTATTGGCGACGGGCGTCGTATTAACAACAGATTAAGATGTTCAAACATTTATTTCCTGGAAAATAGGAGAGCAAGAGAAGATTCAGTGTTTCAAATTCATCAAGCATTATGAAGGGCTTAGGTTTTTACTTAAATAGTCGAGCCAGAAGACATAGTCAAACATTAAAAAATCCTGCTTCAAAAAGGAGGTGAGAAAACATTAGTTTTACAAAAAGTTATTAATGAGTGGAATGCTTTACCAGAATATGTTTTGCATTCCAAAAGTGTAGAAGAATTCACGATGAATCGTAATAGTTATTGCTATTAGAGACTGGTAAAAAGAAGTACACTTTTGGACTAACTTTGCTAGGCCTCTGGCTTGTTGTTAGTCGTCAATTTTTACATTTGAATGTGTATTTAGTTTACAGTTTTTGTATATATATTGCAATAAAACCGGGCAAATAGCTAAGTCAATAATATTTAGTTTTATATGTAACTTGATTTGCGATTAGTACTCTTTAACTGTTACTAAACGTTACGGAAAGTCAATAGGAAATTACTTCCTAAAAGTGTAATGACCTTAAAAGCAATTAATCAAGTCTATTGTGTGTAATCTGTAGTACAGCTGTGGAAATAAAAAAGTACCCACTTGAGGTTATTTCATCCGTTAGTCACCCTATAGAATCGGACCTTTTTGAGATTGTGTACAAATAACATTCTGAGTTAATTGCACGATACAAAATTTGCATAAGGGGCCGTCTTCATATTAAAAATATTACGATCTTTGAAATTTCCAATAGCAACACCCAATTTTAATAACTTAGAAATGTTAAGCACTCTTGAAAACCCTTAAATCTAAGTTTTTGTTACATTTGGATGAATATTTGACGAGTTATTCAATCGAATCACTTGTGGACCTTTTGGGGATCATCTCTAAAATGACAAGCAAGCATGCATGCAAAGCCGTCTTTATTTATCAATTACACACGTTATCTTATACACTGTCCCCTAAAGGGTAATTAAAACGTATTTTGTGATTTACTCAGCAAATTATGAATAAAATTTTTTAAAAATTGGGATTTCGCTTAAACTTCGTGTCTTAAATTTATTTCTTTAAAAATATTAAGGGGTTTCCATTCATAAATTTTTAAAAAATCAATATAATAATTATTTAAAAATATAAAAATTGTTTAAAATACCCCAATATTGAATGCATTTTGTTTGGGTTATTATAATTTCTTTTCAGTAAAAAATTCGTTTCATTATCTTAATTATTTATAGATCGGGATAGTTTTTTATGTGCAACTCATTTAACATTATGGGACCTAAACTTTGCACGTCTCTAACTCCTCTAATAATGCTTAAAAACTAACAAAATTTGGCATTTCGTATTAACATAGGTCAGAGATTTGAAATATGGATTCAAAAAGGGGTGTTGCCATTGGAAATTTTAAAGTTAGTAACATTTTTAATATGAAGATGGCCCCTTATGCAAATTTTGTGTCATGCAATAAACTCAGAATGTTAATTGTTCACAATGTCAAAAAGGTCCGATTCTTTAGGATGAATAACGGAGGAAATAACCTCAAGTGGGTACTTTTTTATTTCCACAGCTGTACCAAAAACACGGAAAACAGGTTTTACTTCAAGGACGCTACGGTGTTTCTTAGGTGTCACAAGATAGCACCTATGTTTCTTGAAAAAAATACAGCCCCTTGCTTATGCGATTTAAGGGGTCATAGGACTCTTAAAAATGTGCAAAGAAGGAACTACAAAGTTTAGTTTGATCTTTCATGTCATTTTTTAACTACTCTATATATAAGTATAATTTTTTTATATGTAATTCTACAAGATTTATTTAATATAAAACAAATTTTAAAATTTATGATACTTAAGCCAAAGCTAAAATAAATTATATTAAACATAATGCTATTTGAACACATTGTGATTAGGCTTGCGCGGCAAATTGGGAGGTCAAAATTGAAGACATGACCAGGAAAATGACTTTATATTGTACAAATATGTACAAGCAAAGACTTATACCTAAATTCTCAGCTCATTTTTTATTAGAAATTATTTTAAGAACTTTTTTCTAAAAAAATTAATAAAAATTTCAAAATTTTGATTAAAAATTTTTTTAAAAATAATTTCTAATTAAAATGGAGCTGAGAATTTAGGTATAAGTCTTTGTTTGTACATATTTGTACAATATAAAGTCATTTTCCTGGTCATGCCTTCAATTTTGACCTCAAAATTTGCCGCGCAAGCCTAATCACAATGTGTTCAAATAGCATTATGTTTAATATAATTTATTTTAGCTTTGGCTTAAGTATCATAAATTTTAAAATTTGTTTTATATTAAATAAATCTTGTAGAATTACATATAAAAAAATTATACTTATATATAGAGTAGTTAAAAAATGACATGAAAGATTAAACTAAACTTTGTAGTTCCTTCTTTGCACATTTTTAAGAGTCCTATGACCCCTTAAGAAATGAATGTCTGTATCTTTTGAAAGATTACAAGTTTTACTGGTGCAATGTCTTGCGCGCGCGTATGATGTCTTGACAAGATTTTCAAAGCAGAGACCGTTGCAGATTTACCCATTAGGGTGATTTTAAAATGATTAACCCTCTAATGCATGAATTTTTATTTTCATCCCAAAAAAATATATATGTATCTTTAATACTCACACATTATGGGAAAAATACTAAAAAAAATTAACTACATTAGAATTTAAATAATTTTAATTTTTAAATTTTTTTCCATATGACAAAAACCTACTGCAAAATTCCAATTTTGATAATAATAACTAGAAAACTACTAAAAATATTTCAAAATAACCCTTTTTATATATGATTAATTTTTCAAAACAATTTATTAGTATTTAGTACTAATATTATTATTCTTTGAATACTGCCAAAAACGTAATTTCACAAAAGTTAATAACCTCACTCTTTAATTTTGAATATACTTTTACTACTGTCATCTATGAGGATTATTAGTAACTAAAACTTTAAAATGAAATATAATAGATGAAAAAACACTGATTTGTCCAGGAGGAGCTCTAATGTAATAGAATAAAGTGGATTATATTACTTGTTACCAAACGGTAACACTATGCATTAGAGGGTTAAGTAACCTGATCAGACTTGTTTCAGTGATTAACTTTTTAAAAATGAAAACACATCAAATGTTCATAAATCATATTTTATTAACGTTTTCTTTGTATTAAAAAATTATAAAATTAAACAAGGATATTTGCGCAATTTTTATGGCTAGAAAGTTGAATAACAAAATTAACTTTACTGCGAAAAGGAGTACGTCTTGTCATTCTAAATATGTAAAAGAAGTGATGACTTATTATTATTTAATTACACTGTTTGTTTGGTTTCACCATAGTTATGGTTCCCAGTAGCTGCTACAGCCGTGTGATAAAATGTTCCACCATATTTTCGGTACTTAGTTGAACCATTTTTAAAGTTTTGAAAGGGCTCAAAAACTTGAATAAACACGCGCTCACTGCTTATTAATTATTAATTTTTTAAATGTTCCTAAATCTGGCTCAGGCAAGCTTTTTTTTTAGATTTCTTGGCATTAATTACATGAAAATAAATTTTCACTAGTTTTTAATGGTTTGATGTTTAAAAAAACGCTATCTTATCATTAGTCATGAAATGTACCTAAAATGTGGAAACAAACACATATTTTAGTATCGCGATTGGATAAAAGGCTGGGTTCCTTACTCAAAACCTGAAGTCTTTATTGCATTCTTTGCGCCGTTATCACTACAATTATATTGATTGACAGCAGTTAAAAATGATTACTTGTTAATTTCTGTTCTTCTGCATGCTGTTCTATAATTCAATTCGTTGTTTGTAGAGCAAAATAAACTTATTTTTGCAAAAATTTTAAATTCAAAAAATTTATTTGAGGATCTTATATTTCACATTATTTTCATATATATTTATGATACTCTGCGCAGGGACTGCAAGTTAACTTTTATATCTACAATATATCTTCTTAACTACAGTATATTTTTTTATTCTAAAGATGAAAAATTTGTTAAATAGACTCATCATGCTTCCGGAATGAAATGGTGTCTTTTTTAATATTTTAGCTAAATTTCAGGGGGGGGGGGGGGTAATAGTAAAATTTTGGAAACAAATTATTTAAAACTAGCTAAAATTGAATTTTTAAGCATTTCAAAATGCAATCATGATTAATTTAGAGCCAATTTACTTAATAAAGTTGTTTCAGCGTGATTTTATTTTTACCACGTTTTCATATTTTCATTTAACTACAACAAACTTTATTTAATTCCTCAAAAGACATGATTCTTCCATCTTAAGATACAAAAAGAAATGATAACTTTATCGAAAAAAGTAAGGAGAATTTATTAAAATTTATTTAAAATTAGTGCAACTTAAACTTAGTGAGAAAGAAATTGCAAGTTTGATGATTCCAAATGGAATCATTGGGAGTGAAAGGATTAAACCTTGTTGGTAAACATTCAAATAGATCCCATTCTCAGGGCCCGACCATGACCAGTTGGGGCCCAAGGCCCAGATACTTTCAGGGGCCCCTTACCGAATGCATAAGCATGGCCAACGAAAGGCTAAGGGTTCTCCCCCCCCCTCTCCCCCCAAATATATAGGTATATTATTTATTTAATACTATTTTAGAATAAATAATTTTTAAGATCTGGCTATGCCTCTGATAAGGTTAATCAATACATACATTGTAAAGTTATGAGCTTTAAAAGTAGGAGGTCCATTATCAAATATAATCTATGTAAACCAATGGTGCTCATTATTTTATTAGAGAAATTTCAAAAACATGGTTAATTTGACTACTAACAATTAAAAACTATGATTTAAAATTATTTATATGTAAAAAATATATTTTCATAACTATTGTAAAACAAAATGCAAAGGTTTAAAGCCAATTTTGGGGGCCCCCTAAAATCAGGGGCCCAAGGCCCGGGCCTTGTAGGCCTAGGCAATGATCAGGGCCTGCCCATTCTCAAATCTCCACGCTTCAGAGTAAATGTATTCCAAACGTGCACAACCACGTTCGTTTCACGGATCCTCAACCCGATTTCTACGACCAATTGAACATTTCACCATAAACAGACAATAAATAACTCAGGGCCTTTTATCATGCCGATAGTAAGGGCTTGTATTATGCCCCCTCCCTTTCCTACAGCTGCAAGTGTGATAAATCTTGAGCCACCCTTTTTCGCGTGCGGAACTTTTATTCAGTGCCACAAAATTAACTCCTCACGGTACAGCTGATATTAAAGGAAAGAACTTATAATATGTATTTTATATTTGATCTTTAAACATCGGGTAGGAGTAGGTTGTTTAGACGTACTGCGTTTCGCAGTATAATTTAGTTTGTTAGTAAACCATATTTTTAAAAAATTGTGTAAATATTTTCCGTTTAATTTCTTCATAGGTTTTTTCAAACGAAAGCAACATAAATACGTAACTCTTTATGAAAACTTATTGTTGATTTCATAGTCGTAAAGTTCATAACTGAAACAAATCTGGTTAAGCTAAGCTTGAGAGTTGAGCAAGAACTTTTACAATTTCAGACGCAGTCAGTTAATGATAAATTAATAAATTATTTCCTAATCAATCAATAAAACTATTTTGTGATAATAGGTATTTTAATAGTAAATAATTTCGTTTAATTAGTTACTGAAGTCAATCAAATATAACAACATATTCTTTTATGCCATTGTTCTTATCGTTTCAATCGTGCAACGTACACAAGTGTTTCAAACACTGGATTTGCCTTGAATAGTCATACATGCACAATTTTTTGGGGGAATATTTTTTTGTTATTCTGGTTTGGAAACCTCTTACTTTTGATATAATACAAGCCTTCAAACTAAAACCTGTTGATTTCTGACGCATGACTAAGTTCAAAAATAGAAATCGAATTAAAATAACAGTAACTACAATAACTATGTACTTATAAAGAAGAACACCCTAAACCGACCTTAAGTTTGCAGTATACAAATGTTCTACGAGAAAAAGGGTAAATAGTTCTCATTTTTAAGTGCGAGAATCGAATACAAAAAGGTATTTCACATTCAATAAACAAATTTATTTGTTATTTCAAGACATAAATTTATTATTTTTATTAGTTTAGCTTCAGTTAGAGTGTTATTTTAATTATTTTTTTCCTTCGATTTTGACGTGACAGGGCGCACGAATATCAGGGTTGGAAGGAGCAGCCAATCAGAGTACGCGATTTTGCGGCGCCAGACGGGTTGTTTACCAAGATTCTTCCGCTTAGTACATTTCTCTGCTGCAAACTTAAGCTCGGTTTTGGTATAGTACAGGAATGTCTGACTCACTTCCAATGAGGCCTGGACATTTTCCCATATGTGAAAATGGTTTTGATTTTCAGTGACATATTTATATGATTGTTTGGGTGCGTCGGCTTGATAAAAGTTATGAAAAATATAATCAATTACCTCATTTTAAAATTCTATTTTTTTATAACAAACATTTTGTTTAGGTTTTTTAAGTCATGAGTATAGCTTTTCTCCCTTCTTCCCTAATTACCTAATTATAATTGAAATACACCTAGATGTTACTTTTCCATTGGACTTACGAGTAGGGTTCTTTTGGCAATAAACAGATGCGAGGCCCAGTGCAAACGTGATGTATTGTTCATCGGAATTATGCTCTTTTCTTAAACTTAGTTATAATTACATACGGAGGTCATAGTGTTTCAATACACCTAATATATTACATTTTTGGGAGTCTCCGTGAGGCCCTATGCAAAAAAAAAAAAAAAAAAAAAACTTTTAGGACACCGTTCCCCATTTAGCGAAGATTATTAAGAAAACTTGCGATGCAAAATGAGCTACTGCTTAAGTTTAACTAAATAAACAAATATAAGGCAAATGATGACCATAGACTTGAATAATTTAGATAGAAAAAATTAAGTTCAACGAAAAACGAACTCGAAAAACTTAAGCTACCTAAACCTTTTTATTCGGGAAGTAAGGTGTAAATGGTATTTACGCCTTTGTCATGTCATGGTCATGTCACTTTGTCATAAGGTAGGCGAATACCCAAAATTCCCCAAAACTCTAAAATTTTTACTATTGCTTTAATCTTTTCCAAATTTGGCATAGTGATTTCAAATATAATGAATAATACTATTTAGGCATTTTTTTTATTTAAATATAATTTATTTATTTTTAACGGTGTTTTTCTACTAAAAAAAGAGGTTTACGCTAACAAGTCTACCACATTGAATTTACATCCTATAAACATTAATTATGTGTTAAATTCTTCGTTTTGAACTGATGCATGCAATGACCCTCTAGAGTTACATACAAATTACAAGAAAAGAAGTTATTAAGAAAAATGTTATAAATTAGCCGCAAAAAAAAGATTTTTTTTCGATTAACTTACACTTGGGCATTTTTTAAAAAAAAAAACTTGTATATTTACACCAGATGTTAGAGGTTCATAGCACAGATTTATATTGAAATAGCAGCTGTAAAAAAAATCAGGTAAATTAATGTAAAACTTTTTATGCTAGAAGTGTTAGCGTAACCCCCTTTTTTTAGTTGAAAAACACCGTTTAAAATAAATCAATTATATTCAAACAAAAAAAATCGCCCCAAAAGCAGTGTTTATTATACTATTTGAAATCACTATGCCAAATTCGGAAAAGATTAAAGTAATAGTAAAATTTTTAGAATTTTGGGTAGGGGAGACCGGGGTTAGTTGGCATAAGGGGTTAGTTGGCATTGTGCCTTTAAAAAAATTCACTGTTTATTAAGAGCGCTACTGAGCCTGTCACATGATCGTCATTTAAACGTCCAACTTGCATGAGAACGCCAGTTGGATCCAGCCATTGCCTTTAGAGGAAGGATGGAAAACGTGATTTTCATATAAGAAAGCAACATTTTGATTATTCAGTATTTGTCGTTTTGTACAGTAGTATAGTCATTCAGGAATAACATTCACAAGTTTTTAGTATCTTAGGACATTCAGCTACGAGGTTATAAGTCCATTTCTGCTGTAGTTGATAAGCAAAAGTTTTGGTCGCCATGTGTAGTGTATTTTACTTGCTCTAATGGGGTTAGTTGGCATAGGGACTCGGGGGCTAGTTGACATAAGTATGCCAACATTCATAGCGACCTAATTTTAGTTAGGTATAGGCTACTTCATAATAATAAATTATTATTATTTTTATTTATATACATATAAATGCGGAAGGCGTTTTCTTTTCGCAGTCATAACTCAATAACGGCTGGACAGATATTAACTTTTAACTTTAGATACTTTTACGTAGATTTGCCCCACTCAGAGTTTTAAAAAATGGCATAATTTAAGACTATACAAATTTCAGCTCGATTTCAAGCAAACGGTTATCTAGTTATTATTATGTAATAAACGGAAACTGTAAGTTCACTTTTTCTGCCTTACCTATCTATGATAATGTGAATATTTTTTGTTCAGATTATGAGTACCTATAAACGAAAAACTGAGAGGGCTATAATGACAGCAGATCATCAAAAGAGAGCTGTTGAGGCACACTTACTTGAAAAAAAGAGTTTGAGAAAAGTAGCGGATGAATTTAAGATCTCTGTTAGAAGTCTCGCATGTTAAGATCGCAAAATTAAAAATGAATTCTCTCTGCCTAAAGGGTACCAGAGGGTATTGGAGAATATGGGATAGTGCGGCTGGTGTTCACTCCTGAACAAGAATTGGCTTTGAGTGAATACCTTGTGAAGGCAAGTGACATATATACTTTTGCCTGAGCCCAAAAGAAGCAAGAAAGTTGGCATATCAATATGCAGTTGCTAATGGCACTGCACATTCTAGTAGTCTAAGAGCTAGCAACGTTTTTGAGAGAGAATTTCAGGTGGGCCAGTTTTAAGATATGCTATCTCTCTCACTCTCCCGAACATCATATGGGCTATCTGGCTGGCGGTAGTGGTTGCGTTCATCAGTGCGCATCCTACTAATACAAGTAAAAATTTGATTTTTCAAATTATTTTAGGACGTTTTATTTTTTTATTGTTATTTTTAGCGAACTTTTTGCAACATAAATCTATTATTGCCAGACATTTTTATTGTTGTTTAAGCTGTGCCAGACGCTAATTTTGATTTTGAAAGTTCAAGTGTTGCCCAAATTACCAGCTCAGGTGTGAATTCACCGATCATTGTAATTACGTCATCGTCATTCATTGCGCAATACCATGTGGCAATACTTGTAATGAGCTGATAATTTGGGCAACACTTTAAAATCAAACTTTAGCTTTGAGCTTTTAAAATCAAAATTAGCGTCTGGCACAGCTTAAACAACAATAAAAATGTCTGGCAATAATAGATTTATGTTGCAAAAAGTTCACTAAAAATAATAATAAAAAATAAAACGTCCTAAAATGATTTGAAAAATAAATTTTTTACTTGTATTAGTAGGATGCGCACTGAGGAACGCAACCACTACCGCCAGCCAGATAGCCCGTATGATGTCCGGGAGAGTGAGAGAGATAGCATATCTTAAAACTGGCCCACCTGAAATGCTTGTTTTTCCGACGTTGCTAGCTCTCGTACTATAGTAGTTGGGACTCAAAAGAATCAGCAGGTGTTGACTGGTTTTCTTTTTTCCTAAAACGTCACCCACTACTTTCAATACGTACCCCCGCGGCAACGAGTTTGGCTCGAGCGCCCAGTATCAACCCACATAATGTTCAAAGATTTTTCAACCTCCTATAATCAGTAATGAACCAACATTCATTTATCGCCCAGGACATATGGAATGTTTAATTTTAAGCTGATTAACATTCATTATAATTACACCTTATATAAAGACGAGTAAAAACGCTTGCCTCACTTATGCCAACTTACCCCACTACCTATGCCAACTAACCCCGATACCGGGGTAGGTTGGCATAGTTTGACTGGACAAGGAAAAACATTTTTCACACAAAGAGGTAACAATATATTTATTCAATTGTATGTGTGATTTGTAGCCAAAATGTTTTCCTACATTGCCAACTTTTTACATTTCAAATATCTTCAAACCAAAAAATTAGAAAAATTTTGAAGTGAAAACTGTGCCAACTAACCCCGGTCTCCCCTACTCGCCTACCTTAATGGGTTAATGACGATCTTGGTGACATATGACCCATCCCTCAAACCCAATGCTTCTTTTTAAATTTTGATTTAAACTTAGAATCAAAAATGAAAAAAAAAAAACCCGCCTGAGAAACGTTTATAAAACAATGATAATATTTATCGATAAAATGTATAATTTATTTAAGTAAATAACGATGACTAAACAAAAAAACAGAAGCTTTCAATTATTTAAATATAAGATTTGTTTTTTTACAAAAGAGCTATCATTACGCAACCTTAAGTTGTACTATAATGTTTGAAAGTTTAAATATTATTGAGAATAAAACACAATCCAGCAATTTTATTACAAAAATATTTTATTTAATTGAAATCATTAAATCTAACCAATTGACAAAATTATTAATATTAAAAAAACTTTTACATTAAAATTAACACATAGCATTAATTCCTCCTCAAAATTGAGAATTTTCAAAGGAATTTTGAAATTATAAATAGAAATACTTATCTTTATTTTGTTTTTTGTTTCAAAGCTACAGAAACATTTAGGTCCGACTATAAAAATGTCTATTTAAATGCATGTGCCTTTGTTTTCTAATGAACATCTTAAGCAATTAACATTTCCAAAGACTTGGTAACAATAGTTCTCAGAAATTCATTGCATTCCAGTCAACGGGAAGTCACTGAGGTGGTTTGAAACTTAGAAGAAAATTTTTTAATTCGTATACCACATAATGCACTATGTTACAACATTTTATACCTAATGAGCATTTTCTATAATATTAAATCATGAAATCATACACTATAAATATCAATTATTAGAGAATCTGAAACAAAAATTAATTGTGATTTTATGCAATCTTATGTCCGATAAAATTTTAGTTAAAGCATTTGTTTCCGCATAGTCAACCCCTATGTCTACTCCTGACTAACAGCAAATAAGCCGAAATTAATCAGGATTTAAGGCTAGTTTTGTTTATATCCAATAAGTATACACTTATGAATGAAAACGTGTTCATTTAATATCAATAAAAACTATGTATTTTGATTAATATAGATGACCTTTGTATTGATTCGAGATAATCGCATTTCTTTTTCAACACTATTATGCTATTAATTAAACCAAAATCAACGAACTTCGACAAATAGATCGACAAAAACAAATATATTTAGAAAACAATGGAATTAAAGAACTCCAAGAATTTCCCCTGTTCTTTTTATCACTCATAATTTACCAAACTCCTCTAATTTTGCCAAAAAACATTCTTCCCCTTTATTAAGCATTTCCATTCGAACTAGTCAATTAGTCTATCTAATCATAATGCCTTCCCCTCTATTGTACCCAGGAACAAGACAAAGGGTGCACCTTTGCTGTGTCCTGAGGAATCTCAGGCATTCCAAGCCTAAGAAAAGAATAGATCTAACCGACCCCAATAATCTGAGGCAAGTGACATACGTCCGCAATAAAGTTAGATCAACCTCTAGATGGCACTGCTGGTGGTGTGTGCCGTTGCCATACCAACAACCGAAATTCTTGGCAAGTCTTAGAGCCCTTCCAGTCTATCTACTTGTGTTCGATTTCGGGAAGAGCTTCTCTAAGACCTTGTTTTAATTTTAATAATCATTTTTAATTAAAAAAAGTTTCTGTTTTTTAAAAATATTGTGCATGGTTGGAAAAGCTGACTCTTCTGACAATCAAGACATATTTTTTTACTTTTATATCCCTAAGATGGTTAAACCAATACTACTTTACTCCAAAGGGAGCAGAGTTGCGAAAAGTTTGCATACTTGCTCCGGCAATTTTACTAACTGCGTTAATTAAGTCACGTAAGAAGAGTATGATGATAGGTTTCAGTACCTTGGGTTTTTTAATGAAAATGATTTGAGCTGACTTAAAAAATACATATTTTGGCTGCAACCGGTATATGTTATGCAAAACATTTGAAGAATGGATTGTCTCTTCATGTTCCTCATGGACCTCAATATGTTATGTTTCCTGATGCTTTCAAATCCCATATTAAATTCATTGGCATTTTGTGAGTTCTGAATCTTTACTAGAGAACCTTAAAATGCTTTGGTAGGATAATTGCGTCGATCTAAAACTAAAAATGGTGTCTGGCGACGGTCAATGTAAAGAAAACCTAGCCCAGCTGGTATTGTGGTTATCGACTCGGTTGTCACCGAATGGGCCCGGGTTTAAACCCGGGATAAAACAAGGATGGATCTTTGAAGAAACAAGTAATTGTCCTGACACTTTTCCTGACTTTATCCGAAAAAGTGATCCTTGTCTACAGAGAAAAGCCCCACACCTGTACTTGTTCCTGTTTGAAGCCGTCGTATGTGTTAATATAAACGTATTTCCCCTCTTTTGTCTTGTATATGTATGTTCTTTCGGACCAGTCCATTCATGTGTATCCCAAACAAGCAAATACACAGCACTAACTGGTAAGAAAAGTAACCATATAGATTTTTGTACAAATGCTATGGATGACATTAAGGGGCTAACTTAAATAAAATATCGTGATTTATATAATCACATCGTAATTTCGGAATAATTAATATTGATATTTTTGCACAGACAAAGGAACAGATGACAATAAATGCAACGTTACTTTTCCCACATCCTATACTCTCAGTTTGTTTTCCTTTAGGACAACTTTTGCCTCCTTTAGCCTTGGTTGGTGTGTGATATGATTGGGATAACTGGAGGTCCATTCCTAGAATGCCTTAGCTGCCCACTATAAGGCTATCGGTCCGCTAACTGAATTTATTAAAAGGTTTTCATATAAAAATTATGGAGGTCAGTTTATTGGGGTCTGGGGACGGCCTAGGAATGTACGCGATTATGCCTAAAATGGGCAAACATTGCAGGGGCCAAGAATTTAATTATTTTAACCTGCGATCGTAAACCCTGGTGTTTGGTCATTTCCTGACTTCATTATTTTTCTTCGAGATTTTTTATGTTTATACTTAATGATTTTAGTATTTGGTGCTTAATAAAGTTTAAGCTAAGAAAAAAATCCCTTATACTTAGTAAGTTTCATTTTTCGTTATTATTACGCCTGGTTGAATAAGTAAGGTTCCAAAACAAATAAAATTTTATTTTACCCGTATCTCTTTTTCGGACAGATTATATATAATTTTATAACTTAATCAATAACGTGGATAAGGGAGCGTCCATAAATTCTGTGATGAGATTTTGATGATTTTTTAACCCCTATCTCCCCTAGTGAGATTTCATGAGATTTGGCCAGACCCGTTCTGTATACCTTTGGCATACGAAGCGCGCTGTATACTCACCTAACCCACAGACAGTATCTAAGCTACACTCTCAAAAGTGCAACTCTAACATTAAAAGGAACATCGTGCCTTTTATTCTGAGATATAGAGACAAAGCGTCTTTGATGTTGTCGAAAATCTCAGTGATACAATGGAATCAACCCTACTCGTACGGATTTTTTAAATTGCATCAAGTAAGATTTGTGCCTGTGAAAAATCTTGCCAAGCCTTGAGATGACGAAAGTGAAATAAACGCATCGCAATAACCTTTAATAAAGGACATATAATAAAGGAATAACCTTTAATAAAGGGCATAAATTTTTTTTAACGTATAATAGTAAACGGTTATAATTTTCCTGCCAAATAAGTCAATGAAAAATGAATGATATAGTGTCGAAACGATTTTTTTAAACTATTTATGAAAGCTAATAAGGACTGAAGTGCTTATAAATATTTTAATTCCGATAAACAAACTTTGGTTTATAAAGTGTAACATTGTCTAAGCTCCGAATCTCTAAAATTTATTCTTGCATGGGTGCTTTTCGGCGGATGATTCTAAAAGAAACACACGGACCTGGATTTGCAAGTTTGGGACTGACCAGAGAAGCTGCCCTGGACCAAAGGTGTTGGAGGAAGCTTGTGGCTTCATGTACCAAGCGGTCTCAAGACAAGTTCTTATTAGCTTTTAAGTACGTAGTTCATTTAATTCATTTTGCATTAATAGGATAATGGCAAAGGTATCATAAGGATTACTATTAATTGTGTATGATTTTAAAGTGTATGTTTTTCCGCATTTACAGATATTCTCTGTCAACTCTGCTGTCAGATTTTTATGGTTTTTTGTAATATTACAGATTTGTTTAATTAGTTTAAAATGAATGAAATAAAATTTATTCCAGATATGTTATGAATATTAACGACATCTTTTACTATTGCAGTAAATTTATAAAACGTTTGTTCAAACCAAACACCCTATTCCCCCCAACATGAAAATTCTTATGATGCCTCTCTCAACTTGCCCATAAAAGACTTCAGCCTCATGCATATTATCCCTTCATAGTGGTGTCACTTTGCATTGATTATTTTATTCGGATTTCCCCATTTCCCCACCAGCATAAAAAACACACAATGCACAAACTCCCTGTCCAGGAATAAAAGTAGAGATTCGCTTATATTACGAGGGAAGATTTTTCCTTTCTCCCCCATCTCTATTCTTTGCGTTGGTTCGGCTTCCAGCCGGCGGTGTCGCTTCAGTCGGCGAAACACACTCCCCACCTTTACTAATGAGAGAAAGTGAGGAATTTTCAATAATGGCCAGGAGGGGGATGGGGGACTTTCAGGTGCGTGGCTAATAAACGATTGGAATGCGACAACCGTTGGTTTTAGACAATATGCTTGCAGCAATATTTTGTCGGCTTAGGCGTCAACCAACCTCATAAAACCCTCACCTATCCCACCCCTTTGCCATCCATTTCAGAGAGAATTCCTTAGTGGGAATCTGATTTTGGCGAAGAATAGCCGATTTGGCATGGTTTTTCTTCTTCCTTATTTGTGTTATAAATACCGGAATGAAATATTTTATATTCCCTTTTGCAATTTAAGTAATCACGTAGGTATCACTTCTATAGTCTGCACCTTGTTTTGATCTGATAGGAGACCGGGCGGGTTTTATTCTTTATTTAAAAGATGTCCATACGGAGTTAGTTGACTACTGTGAAAAAACTGTGCCGAATTATGTTATTTAACAAAAGTTAATGTGTAGGATCATCTCTATACCAGCTTTTTCAAAGCTTAACCAAAATGCCCTTTTTTAAATTCGAAAAGTTAATACTTTCGGTCCTTATAAGAAAATTTTTGTTTACTTTAAAAGGCTAAATTATTTTACATAATTAAACTAGCTCTACATTTCAATTAAAATAACTATAAGTTTGATTTAAAAAATTTATCATTTGGCACCCTTAAAAATTTATCTCCTATGTAAAATTATTTGTGAATTTTATTTATGAGCCACACATCGACAAAGTGCATCCAATATTGAACAAATTTTTGGCGGTACAACGACATCAACGGTACTGCGGAAAAGCGGAATTTTTAAAGGGTACCAAGTATGATTTGTCAAACGACAAGAGGCTAAGAGCAAAAAAAGGTAGGGTAGGGTATTTTACATATATATTCCGACTTGTGTGCTTGCTCAGTGAGCCGCTTATAAGTCTTCGTCAAGTAAGACAGACACATAAAGATTTTTTACTGTCACAAAGAGAGGAAATACACCCAGGGCAAAGGCGGGAATCGAACCCGCGCCCGTTACAGTACGCAGACTGCTGGCCTGCGATGCTTACCACTCGGCCATCCGGGCCCCCAGCAAAAAAGGAAAAATGTGCCTCTTTATTTCAAGACTCTTAATATCAAAGGTACTTTGTGCCTCGTTATAATGATACCAACGGTACTATTGCTTCTCAATATTCAAGGGCACAAATATTTAAAATGTAGCACTTATATCAGAGGTATTATTATTATTAAGAGGCACATTCAGTTAAAATTTATATTGTATAACGAATGTGGAATTTATAAGAAAAAATGCTTATTTGATAATTATATTTTACACCAGTAGAACCCCGATTATCCGAGTTAATGTGGACCGAGACTAACTCGGATAACCGAAAAACCCGGTTAAAGCGAAAAATTTAAATAAAGCAATTCTGTATGTCTGAATGTATATTTTAACAAGTACAAATGTTATACAGACTACGTGCAATTCATATGCAGGACATTGAAATAGTTCTTTCACTTAAAAAAGTATGTAATTGTTTTTTGTTTTATGTTATTTTGGCGTTTCTCGGCAGCAATGTAAGAAAAGTAAATTGGAAATTATTGTTGGATTTCTTTTCCTGAAGGTTTGTGAGATCCATGTTCTGTTCAGAATTTTTTTCGGTAGTCGTCGGAAAAATCCTAGAAATATTTCAAAGCTCGGTTAAAGCGGAAAATCGGATAATCGGGGCTCGGATAATCGGGACTGTACTGTACTTGACAAAGAGCTCCCTTATAACATTATTTAACCTCATTATCGTATTATCATTATTTAAAATTTATATTTCAAACACGCAAAAAAACTTAAAAAAAATTACAAATACATTTTGAAAATAAAAAGCAGTCGTGGAAAAACTACTTAACGTTTATGAAAATTTTACTCATAATTTAAATGAAAAATTTACGTCAAAATGTAAATTATAATTTCCACATATTAATATAAAATAAAAATTATCCAACCCACATCAGTTGTGGTTTCATAAAAAAAACTTATTTGGTGCCAAACATTCCAATATTCTTTGTATTTTCACACATTGTACGAAGTAGTATGCAAAATACCTGAGAAATAAGAACCTAGCGTGGTTGTCAAAAATATAGATAATTAACTTTTAAAACCGATATTAAAAAAAAATTCCTATTGTATGTTCTTTTCATTAAAGATTTATCTATTTTTTAAAGTATGAATATGTAATATATGTAGTTCACGAGAGAAGTTTTGTAATTTTTAAATTCTATTGATGTTGCAATTTTTAATAAGTGTTCTTATTTTTCTCATTGTTTAATGCTATTTTTAATTAAATTAATGACTTTCTTTCGCATAATGTTTTGCTTTTTCGGTGTTTATTGTATGAAATAGTCATATTATTGGATTGTTTTCCTTATTTAATGTGAAATTTTTCTTGTCATTCAGTGTGTTACGTCTTCAAAGCAACTAATTTGCCAAATTTTATCATTTTTAATATGTAGAGCCCATCCCACTTCCTAACAAGCAAAAGGCGTTGTTGTGTTTTCTGACTCAAAGGCCGCCCTGCAGGCAATCTTGAAAGGGGACTCTTCCATTACCCAAGAAATCATCTCAAGCCTTCACGATCTTCAAAACATAAACAACACATGTACGCTTCAGTGGATACCTGCACATGTCGACATCGCAGGCAATGAATATGCTGACACATTAGCCAAGGAAGCCAGAAATCTCAATATTAATAATAAAGTCTATCTCGAAGATGCTAATGCAATCGCTAAATATAAATTGATAGAAAATTCTATTCAAACGAAGCACCTTCTTTATAATTTAAATGCAGATGGATCCACCCCAAAAAATATTGCCAGACTAAGAACCAATCACCACAGAGGCATGAAGATAGACAAAAAGGGCAGGAAGGTGTATAGAAACTGTGACAACTGCCCAGATACACAGCTTACACGAAACCACATTTTTGAATGCCCGGCAATGAGTGCCAATTTGACAAACATTGGAGTTCTGCCATCATTAATAGATCTTTATGACAGTAATATCTAAAAAATTGCAGACGCTGTCATCAAAACATATGGTTTCAGTTAGATTAATTCCACTTTTCGACAACGCCTTAGACCCCCACGACAAAAAAAAAAAAAATCATTATTAATATACCACTTCTGTGTCCACCACTTGATATTGTGTTCATTATATGGTTGGTGGTCACAATTTAATCTGTTAAATGCGCCCATCGTTTTATCTGATATGTGCTCCTATCATTTAATTTGATAAATGGGTTTATTGTTTAGGTTGTCAAATCTGCTCATAATTTAATTCGTTAAATGTGCTCATCATTTAATCTGTTAAATGCGTTTATTTTTAAACATATATTAAATGTGCACATAATTTTTAACCCTTTACATAAGTTCATTTCTTAATGTGTAATCTATATGCACATCATTTAACCTGTTAAATGTACACTCTATATAATTGATTAGTGCTATCATTAAGTTTGTGCGCTTTAATGATCTTCCACATCGTTCAATCTAATATGTATAAATATTGTTTGTCCAAACCAACTCCTTTATCTATACACAAACATCTCTTTCCAAGCCAACCATGCCACGACAAAAACAGACAAAAGGGAAAAAATAGGCATAACAGACATCCTCACAAATAATATTTTTTCCTCTCTTTTCAGAAGAACCCTCTGCATTCCAAGCTTGGAATTCGAAAAATCGGACCTGCCCTGATTATTCCTCGAAAAATACAATCCAGGCAGCCCTAAACGGGGGGGGGGGTGCTCATTTCCATCCAGTGTCTCAGCGGCCGAAATTTCAATGGGACCCTATTGTTTGAGCCCAAAGGGAGAGAAGGAAGAAGGACCATATAAATCATAGCGAAACGATTAGCGCATATTTCCCCCGGCCGAATTACTTTCCATATTGAGTTGGGGATATCTATAACAGGCGCTCTAATAGCTATCGGATGGACTATTAGCACGCCTGTCAACGAGGATGGTTTTGTATATTGACGCAAATTATGCAGTAGAGGCCTTTGTGCGGCAGTGTTTAGATATTGGGGGAATAACGCACTGCAGGCGTGACAATGGTGTATGGGCGAAAAAACAATATATCAGATAGGTAGTTTGGTACATGTATTTTCCGGCTTGTGTACTTGATCAGATATGCGCTTATAAACGTTCATCAAGTATAAGACAGACACAGACAGCATTTTTTATAACACCCAGGGTGAAGGCGAAAATTGAGCCCGCACCCGGAACAGTGAGCAGACTGTTAGCGTAATGGGCTGCTTTCAAAACCACTAGGCCACCCGGCTCCCATAACAATTAATTTATAGAATCATCTGGTTTAGTTTTTCAATTGTGTTGTTTCAGATGACGTAAGTTTCCAATTTTGATTCTTGAAATTCCACGATTTCATTGGGATTTTTTTTGTTTGGTTTAAATTGGGATGTTTCAGATGACGTAAGTTTCCAGTTTTCATTCGTCCTTCCACGACAATATTGGTTGTTTTGGTTTCACTCTCAATGTGTGAAAACTTTGCGGATATTTAGTATTTAAGATATTTTATATTAAAATAGAAAATCTTAGGTATGATTTTACTATTTCGATAAAATTATTATACAGATTAGACAACCATAAATTACACATCGGAAAAATAATAATAACAGAAGAAAGACGACGAACCGAACAATAAGAGAAAATAAAATCAAAAATATTATATTATATTTTTTCCATTCTGAAATTCAATTCCCTGTAATGCATCATTTTTTTTCCATCCCGAAGAAATATATTGGTAACTTTAATACTCATACATTATGGGGAAAATACTGAAAAAAATTAAGTGCATTGGAATTTAAATAATTTCAAATTTTAAAATTTTTGCCATAGGTCAAAAACCAACTACAAAATTCCAATTTTGATAAGAATGATTAGAAAACTATTAAATATATTTTAAAATAACCCTCTTGAACTATAATTATTTTTTCAAAACAATTTCTCTCGGTAATTCAGTCTCATTCACCGTACTATTGAAGTGATTTATTTGAGGTTTAAGGGGGTCCGATACCTCAGACAATTTTCCTTTTATGTTTGTACTTACACATACCAATTTTTTTCACTTGTTAAGCATGTATTTAAAACACAATTTAGCTATTAAAATTTTACATAAGTCTGTTGGGTTTTTATATAAAAATTAAATTTTTGTTAAACTTTTAAAAAAATTCAAATCCCTACTCCTTTTTTATTTATCAACTAGCAGTATGGTCCCGCCTTACTGGGAACCCGTTAACTTCGCATTGCTTCCTTTTAGAGGCATGCTTACTTGTGAAAATACACTTGGAATGGAATGGAATGGAATGCAAATGCGCCCTCTAGAAGGGAAGGGCGTAGGCTATGTAGTCCATTACCCCGCTCGCCAGAAGGGACAGTCACAGGAGACACACAAAGAAAGGACGACACAAACACACAGACAAATAACAACATTTATTGACAAATACAAATATCCATGCCTGACCGGGATTCGAACCCGACCTCAGCAGCTCCAAAGGCCAGTACACTAACCATTCAGCCACCGAGGCGGCGAAAATACACTTAAAATCAAAACAAAATTAAATTCGTATTGGCGCATGAGGACTTAAAAAAGCAAACACTAATAGAGGATGAAGCAGCCTTAGGGCGAGCGCATATCTCAACCAAACTCAATCAATCAAACTAATAGAGGATGGCGTCAAGCCCCCGTTTCGGCCCGGTCCATGTATTTTCAAGCCCTGTTATGGTCCCGCAATCCCACGTGGAAGACGTTTTTTTTAAAAAAATAATTATATTAATTAAAAATCACAATCAAATATAGAAAAACTAAGCCTCAGGTGCACACGTAGGTATTAAAATAATCTATATTAAAAATTTCGAATTTTTTAGAGCATTCCAAGTAGGTCTTTTGCGATCCACAGACAGACCCTTTTTTTTTATTATTATAGATATTTTTAAACGCAAATTTTATACAACATTTGGAAGATAATTCAAACCAAAGTATGCATTTATATTTAGATTAAATTAATCAACTTTTTAAAAAAAATATTTGTCGCATTTTCGCCAAAAAAATGCAGGAAAAAAAAAGGAAATTTCAACTACAAGAATCTTTTCAAAAAAATTTGTGGCAGATATCAAAAATCCAAATGCATAGTTCTGTTTAAAATATATTCAATTGTGCCTATGAAAAAAATTATTAATGTACTTATAATATTATAAAAGCCCTAGCATTTTTAATAATCTTAAAATTGAAAAAACGAGCACAGAGATATGAGCGTCTAAAGTTTACATTTAGTACAACCCCAGGCAATAAATATGGAATCACCTTTCAAAAAGTAAAGCAATCTTTTTTCAACAGTGTGTAGAAATTTCAAAATTAAACTAGATCAAACAAAAACATATTTAATTAAAAGTAGACGATTTAAGACACAAGTTAAAAACACAAACAAGTTGACTAATGTGGTCTTAGCATGAATAATGTTAGTTATTATTAACCAAACAAGAGAAATATGTATGGACTCAGTGACGACACGAGAAAAAAGTATGGAATCACCATGCAGTTTCTGTCTTGAAATCTGGCAACATGCATATTTGCAAATTATGCAAATTAATCGTAACATAAAAGACGTGTTACCGATCTCGTGTTATCATTTGACGAAGTTATTTCAGTGCAAGCATGACTCCGACGAAAGAATTATCCGATGAGGTCATTCAAAGAATAGTCAAGCTATTCAAATAAGGACTGTCAACCAGAATTGTGGCAAATCGTGTAGGTTGCTCTCAATCTGCATTAGCAAAGATATGGATAAAGTTTAAACAAACCGGGATTCATTTGAAAGAGAAGCATAAAAGCCGCCCAAGGAAAATAACCAAGCGAGACGATTGGAAATTAAAGTCACTTTGCCTTCAGAACCGCAAAACAAACTTCAACAGTGTTGAAAATGAAATGGGCTGAAGCGGGTGGTGATGTTTGCTCCAGGACAGTACGAAATCGTCTTCTGGGATAGGATTCTCTTACAGAAAAGCCAAAAGAAAGCCGGCCCTGACAATTGCCCAGAAGAAAAAAACGTCTACAATGGGCTAAAAATAAGACAACGTGGACTGTAGATGATTGGGAAGAGTTAATATTGAGTGACGAGTCACGGATTTGCGTTGGTCATGGAAATGATGCAGAAACATTCGTTTGGAGACGAGGAAACGACGTTTACTCAGACGGCTGCATTAAGAAACAAGTAAAGTTCCCAACTACCGTTGTGATCTGAGGTTGCATGTCAAGTAAAGGGCCATGCGAAATGGCTGTCGTTAAAACAACTGTCAACTCGCATATTTATATTGACATTTTAGAGCATTTCCCTGATCCCATCCTTTGAAAATGCATTTATGGAGATGAAGATGTCGTGTTCCAGGACGATAACGCCTCCTGCCATAATCCGAAATGAGTAAAAGATTTTCTTGCTGATATGCAAATTCCTACCATGGTTTGGCCTGCCAATAGTCCAGGCTTGAATCCAATTGAAAATATGTGGCGGAAATTAAAGAAACTCGTCCAGGCGAAATCTCCACTTTGCAAGGAAGATCTGATAACTGTCATTCGCAAATCTTGGAAAGAATTAGCACCGACTATTGTCAATCATTAGTAACATCTATGCCTGATGCAAGGATTAGGACAGTTATCAAGGTACGTTTAGGTGTTACAAAGTATTAGTACAAGGCGGATATGGGCTGAGTCTATATTTTTTCCCCGCATTGTTAGTGAGTCCATACTAATTTCTTTGTATACTTACTGTGAACTGCCCCTATTTTGCACCAGATGATGTTATTTGACTAGTTTATGTTTATAATCTGTAGTTCACATCTTCTACTCTCAATAAAACATGTTTATGTTTCATCTAATATTACTTTGTTATTTTTACATGCTTTTAACTATCAACAACATAATTTCTCTTAAGGTGATTCCATATTTTTTGCCAGGGGTTGTAATACATCATTCAGTGGAGTGTGTCTTATTAAAAAAAAATCATAACTCAAAAACTAATGCGTATTTTTAAAGCGGTTTCTTTTAAATTGTTAATAATATATCCAAACATTGTTTTTCAAAATTAAAAAAATTGGATTTTTTTTTGCGATTTTGAGGTATCGGACCCCCTTAAATCATTCAATAGATCCTAAAAAAGTTTGATTTTTAAAGTATTATCAACTCGAAAAGTCTTGTTTGTGAACTACACCACTCATCTACTCACAGTGCGATATGCCGTTCAAAGGCGGCAGCCGCAGATTAGACATGGACGCTTATTTGCGTTGGGAATATTGATTCGAGACGAAATGAAATTTTTATTTTGGTTTGGGTGTTTTATTTATGGGTTGGGGAAAGATTTTGAAATGTTTGAGTCTGGGTGGTGTTCAAAGGAAGAAAATGTTTGTGGATTTTTGCATTTTTGAGCCGAGTTCGGATGAGGGCTTTGATTGGGAATGGCACTTTTCTATAGGCGGTCGTCTATTGAAATACGCGTTTGGATGTTGTGAAAGGGGTTTATGTTGGAAAAGGTGGCTTTTAACCGGTATTTAATATTGCGAAAGGTTTATTAGATCTGTATAAACTTAACGGATTGCATTTATAAATAACCGGTAGGCACTTTTAAAACTTAATTAAAGTAATTCATACAAAGAGTTTGATTACAAATAGGGGAGAGTGTTGTACCTTGGGACAATTTTTACATTTTAATTTTTTTCTTCGATAATTATTGTCAAAATAAAAATTTCAAAGCAGCATTTCAACACACCAATATATTCCTCTATAATATATTTTTTTAAATTCTGGCAGCTTGAAATTAAAAAATTGCCACTCATTTAAGTAGAGAGGATAAACTGTCCCAAGGTACAACATGATGTTGTACCTTGGGACATGCTTTATAATTCAGTCATTAGTCATACACTTGAACTAATTTGGGTCAGGAAACAAACTTTATTTTAAAATACATCAGAAAATGTGCTCTTTAGAACATTTCATCACACGGAAGGAAAAAGATTTATCAGGTGTTGCCAGAATTATATTTTCAAACTTCAATCATTATAAAATATATCCAAAACAAAGCTGAGTTGTATTTTACATGTTTTGTGGAATTGCTCTTAAAATAAATAATAAAGATATTTTTATTTATCCAAATTATTAAGAATTTAATCAAATTATTAATACTGTCCCAAGGTACAACACACTACATGGTTTAAATAAAAGCAAGATAGTGGCCAATCCAAATGCATTATCATTATTTTCTCATACCCAAAATATTTTAAAATCTTCTCTTTTATGAAGAAAATAAAATGCAGTTGACCTTTTGTAAGAGTACTAAGGTAAAAAATTATATTACAATGAGAAAAATATTTACTTTGGGGTAATGAAATATTATTTTTTGTCACCATTTCATCAATTCAATGATGCTAGTGTTAAATTTTATTATGATGATGTCTGTTGGTTAAGGCTACTATTAAAAATAAACAATGTATGAATATTGCCAATAGATTCTTAGAAATTGTCAGTGTCCCAAGGTACAAGCGTCCCAAGGTACAACACTCTCCCCTATGTCATGATTTCTTTAGAGAAATAAATGCTGAATTGATATAAAATAAAAACGCATAATTTGGCACGACAAATCACGTGTCTACCTATTGACGGGAGACTTGAATATTTTATACAGCGAAAACATTTGAAGAGTACACGGGAAGAAGCGATTGATTCATTAGGCCAGTGGTTCCCAACCTGGGGGCGATCGCCCCCAAGTGGGCGATTTGGGTTATCAAGGGGGCAATAAATAGTTGGGGGGCGATAGGGGGGCGATGAGTATTCAAAGGGGGGAAATTAAAATATACTGTACTATAGTACAGTAAAACCATTCTAATTTATTTTTATCACTGTAACAAGTTTCAAACTGACATTTTACAAGATTTGAGGATTTGACCAAGTTAGAAATTAATGATTCTATTGTCGATGCATTTCCTTTTGAATCTGTGGGTTGTGGATAACCTTGATAACTCTTTGCAGACAGGGTTTGTAGATCTGAAGTATGACAGTGAGGCGAAACTCATTTCAAGCAGAGAGGTTATGAGTTAGTCTGCGTAAAACTTATTTACACTGATCCCCTTAACTGTGGTAAAGAGCTGAACTACTTCTCCTCTCGTTCCGTCGATATATATTTAGTTAAAAAAAAATATTAGTTCTGTTATCCAGCTCCTCACCATACAAAGAAATCAATTGGACATTTGCCTCAAAGACTTGCAATATGAGCTGAAAAAATAATTGATATAAAAAATGAATAAAAAAGTTTTCTACGTTCATTTTTTTCTTTAATTTTTATTGTCTACTCTCTTAAATTTTCCAGAATTGAGTTTAAAGATCTTAGTTAATTATATCACATTCAATCTTTGAAACAAAAAAATCGATATTATTTAAAAGTAACCGGATAAAGCTGCTTTGGTTGTTTTTATCTATGGTAGTAAGTGTTTGAAATTATAAAATTGCTTAATAAATTATAAATATTAAAGGGGGGCGATATGTGTTAGTCAACTTAAAGAAGGGGGCGATGCTACAGAAAAGGTTGGGAACCACTGCATTAGGCGGACGCCCGCAATTGTCTGCTTGGCGACATAAAACCGGTTTCTCTCTTTCTTCGTCACTTGGTCCAAGCGTCGGAATCGCCAATCACCTGAACGTAGCTAGGAACCACAGAGGCAGTGGTTAAAGTACTACAGTGGCTTATCACGTGACCTGACTTCATTGGGGCTCTTCTGAGAGCTCCTTGCGCGTCCCGTCGTTAGCATTGGAGGTCACGTGATCTGCCACTCAATTACTTTAACTACGATATCTATGGTAGGAACTGGTTTCCTTACACAAGTTAAGGGGGAATAGTACCGAGAATCGGCTTCTCAAGCGAAGGCTTCTCTCAATGTTAATCCTATGGGGAAAAAATAAAAAGTCTGCCACATTTCTCCGGCTGTATTGAATATTTTTACAAACGGTTTTTTTTATATGATACATGCAGTTGATTTGTCGGTCTCTATCTTTTCACTTTTTTGAAATTGGTTAAAATAATTTTTTGATTATTAATAAATCATTTTACAATATGAACTAGTTCGAAATTTGAAAAACTGAAAAGATAGAGACGTAGAACTTTAAATTTCCTTCGCATTGAAAAAAAAAAGTTCGCAATTATTTGCATTTTTAGGGTAGAAAAGTGGCAGCGAAATTATGAAATTTTCAATATCCAGTCTTATCCAGGAAGTAGCGCCCCCTAGGAGTAGAAATTAAGCTCCTCCCCCTAAAGTTAGCTCCTCCCCTTTTAGTTAAAGATGCTGAAACTCAGATAAGATAAGGTACGTGTAGTTCAATTTCAAGAGTCTGCGAATTTTAACTTCTGCTCCGTAAGCTAGTTTCAATTCATTGTGTGTTTTTGGACGCCGATTTCGAAAATACAAATGGATTTTTTACTATAGCGTCCAGTTTAAAAGTTTTTTAAAAAAATTAAGTGGCATTGATTCATTCTATTGGATTCTAATTCTTAATTAGTAAAAAAAAAATCTTTTTTAATTTCTTCCAAATGATTTATTTGAAAGAGTTTGAAATATGCTTTGGGGACTTGAAGTTCAGAAAAAGGCATTACAAAGTGTGAACAATTGCACAAATTTTGACTTGTATATTTTTGTTGAAATATTAATTTAAGTTAAAATCCTAAAAACATGTACTTCTTGAAGTTTTTGTTGTATAATTTACCATTTCTTTCAAAAAGGATTTTTGCATAACGTTTTAAATCTGTTTTGGCATTAGGTAGCAGTATTGGCGTGTTTTATATTAGGTAAATTTTTTCAGTTTTTCATTTTTGATCTTCCGCGATTTTAATTAATGATTCGGCTCCACTCTCAATGCGAGGTCTTGTTGTGTTCTAATATAGTTTAGTTTTAGGTTTGAATGATCGTCGCACTAGAGCTACACGAGTGCTATTAGCGACGGGCGTCGTATTTTAGAACCACAGTCAGGTGACGAGCCAGAACCTGAGTAGGCACCCAACGCAACCGTTAAGGGCGACATCGTACGCAGCGTTAGGACTTTGAAGGATATTTAACGTGCACTCCCTTACACGGGGTATTATTCGTCGGACATTTTTTGCTTCGCGTTCCGTTTATCGGTCGGCAGTTACTTTTTGGCGATGCCCGGACCCGAACCTGGGACCTTCCGTATGCTAAGCGTGTGCTCAACCGACTGGGCTCCCCAGCCCCTCTAATATAGTTTAGTTAAGTTAGTTTTAAATATCTTCGCACTAGAGCTATATGATGGCTATTGGCGACGGGCGTCGTAGTTTACAACCGCGGTCAAGTAACGAGTCGACATCAGGGTATGCACCAATGCAACTGTTCAAGGAGCCATCGTATGCAGTGTTGGGACTAATAAGAATATTTAGCGTGCATTCCCAATGCAAGGGGTATTATTCGTCGGACATTTTTCTTCACGGACGATTTATAGGTCGGCGGTTGATTTGGCGATGCCCGGACCGAACCTGGGACCTTTCACATTTAAGGCAAAAAAATGCCTTAACCGACTGATCTGTTCTGTCTTCTTTATGTGCATCATTTTCTTATTCCTGTAATTTATTAAAACTTTATCGCTGCATACTCGGCATACCGAATATCCCGTATAAATCCCAACCAGTAGTTTCCGCGTTCGAATCCCGGTTGGTAAGCGCATGGATGATTGACTTGTCAATACAATGTTAGGATAGGTAAGGTTTGAATTATCGTCGCACTAGAGCTACACGAGGGCTATTGAGAACGGGCATCGTATTTTGGAACCAGTCAGGTGACGAGCCATCACTTGAATAGGCACCCAACGTAACCGCTAAGGGCGTCATCGTACTCAGCGTTCAATACAATGTTAATTGTCTACATGTTGGTCTTAATTTGTGTAAAAAGATGTCCATCCTCTCCGGACGCTCTGGTAACATTCTTCCATAGGATATCCATGATCACAACAACAGCATTAAACCTTATTAGTTTCAATTAGATTAAATTTTCCCTAACTCCTAGAAGATAGCTAATTATTCGAGGTAGCATCCTTCAAATCCAGATTGCCGAATTATTTTCAAAGAAAATTGCAATTTGGTTGTTTTAGATTATATAAGTTTCCTGTTTTCATTTTTGTCCATCGTGATTTTATTGGTTGTTTCAATTTTACTCTAAATGCTCGATAAAAATCGCAGATATTTAGTAATGGGAATTTATTCTAAAGTGTCTTCCATTTTGAGTTTGAAACAAGCATGAGAGGATTCACTAAAGAAACCACGTTAATGGCGAAAATAGTTTATTTGTTGCTGTACAAATTACACAAGTTTCGGCTCGTCTTCTTCAGAAAAACACTACACAACTATAATAGTGCCTCTTATAAAAAAAAAATTTTTAATTTTTTTCAAAAACTTCATTTTATTTAAGACAGTTTTTCTTTGCAAAATTGGAAATTTTTTAATCGTTACGTCTCGATCCTCATGTTGGCGCATACCCTTCCCTCCCCCTCTGAGCGTGCCGCTATTCAGGTGTTGGCTCGTCACTTGACTGTGGTTCTAAAATACGGCGCCCGTCGCCAATAGCCCTCGTGTATCTCTAGTGCGACGATAATTCAAACCTAACCTAACCTGAGCATGCCGTAATTTATGTACGTCCCCTTATCGAAAAATTTAATATTTTGAAGCATATTCAATATATTTACTTTCAATGATCTTTCAATATTACTTTTATGATGTGGTTTTTTAATCTATCAATAACATTTGTTATAATTTTCAAAAAAGGATACGAATGAATTTTAAAAAATACAGTTTTGTCAAACATATAATTTTTTTTGCTCTGAAAAATAACCGTATGATAATTTATGTAAATATATACATCGTAATAAAATGTAAGTTTTTAAAGAAAATTGTGTGGAATATTTTTGAGAAGAAAAAATAAGGCATTAAAGTGTTCTTCGATTCCAAGCACCACAAACAACCATTTCACCGATCAAACTGAACCGATTCCAAACACCACTATACAATTTCGATTAAGGGGGTATGGGACACTTTCAACTTTTTTTTTAATATTGCAGATAACAATATAATTTTTTTCCATAAATGTATACTAATTATACTTACACTTTTAGATAGTCAAAGGTTTTAAATTATCATTATTTATTTTTTTAAAAAATAAAATGTGTCAAAAAGTGATGTCTCTTATTTTTTGTTATAAGTCAAAAACTTATTTATTGGCTAACAAATATTTAGCATTTCCATAAACAGAAAAATGTATTTAACAAACTGTCTTTACCGAATTTTCTTATTTGAAATAGTTTTTTTTTAATTATTGAAGTTTTTTTTTAATAATTTCACAGGTTCACTTTTTTTATAAAAACTAATAAATAAAAAAACAAACTATTTACAACTAATCCCTAAAGACAAATTAAAGATTTATGTTTGAAAAATATGAGTGGAAAATTTTGACACTCTAAGGGCAGTAGATTTTGAGTTATATCAATTTAAAGTCAAAAAATCATCGAAAATACGATCAAGGAGAAAAACAGCTTTGAAGTTTATCCCTTTCCTTACTGAAGCGCTCCAAACCGACCGAACAACTAAGGATTCGATAATGTTATTCCTATCTAATATTACGAGGAAGCAAAGATTATAAACGTGGTTGGCCAACACAGGTGTCATGACAAAAAACTACACATCTCACGTTCTACTGCAGATATAAATAAAAATTTTGTTTTAAATTATTCTAATATATTTTTGTTATTTTTTATGATAATAATAATTTTTTTGATTTTTTTGAAGATTTTGTGTAGCAAAAAAAAAGAAGTGCCATGCAAGTGCATATTTCATTAAGGGGTCATAGGAGTCTTAAAAATGTGCAAAGAGGGTACCACAAAGTATAGTTTGATCTTTCATGTAATTTTTTAACTACTCAATATATAAGTATAATTTTTTATATGTAATTCTGTAAGACTTATTTAATATAAAACAAATTTTAAAATTTATGAAACTTTAGTCAAAACTAAAATAACTGATATTAAACATAAAGCTATTTGAACACATTGTGATTAGGCTTGCGCGGCAAATTGTGAGGTCAAAATTGAAAAAAATTACCAGGAAAATGACTTCATATTGTACAAATATGTGCAAACAAAGACTTATACCTAAATTTTCAGCTCAATTTTAATTAGAAATTATTTAAAAATAAAATTTTAAATCAAAATTTAAAATTTTTTATTAATTTTTTTAGAAAAAAGTTCTTAAAATAATTTCTAATTAAAATTGAACTGAGAATTTAGGTATAAGTCTTTGCTTAATATCATTTATTTTAGTTTTGGCTAAAGTTTCATAAATTTTAAAATTTGTTTTATATTAAATAAATATTGTAGAATTACATATTAAAAAATTCTACTTATATATTGAGTAGTTAAAAAATTACATGAAGGATCAAACGATGCTTTGTAGTACAGCTGTGGAAATAAAAAAGTACCCACTTGAGGTTATTTCACCCGTTAGTCACCCTATACAATCGGACCTTTTTGAGATTGTGTACAATTAACATTCTGAGTTAATTGCACGTTACAAAATTTGCATAAGGGGCCGTCTTCATATTAAAAATATTGCGATCTTTGAAATTTCCAATGGCAACACTCCTTTTTGAATCCATATTTCAAATCTCTGATCTATGTTAATACGAAATGCCAAATTTTGTTAGTTTTTAAGAATTATTAGAGGAGTTAGAGACGTGCAAAGTTTAGGTCCCATAATGTTAAATGAGTTGCACATAAAAAACTATCCCGATCTATAAATAATTAAGATAATGAAACGAATTTTTTACTGAAAAGAAATTATAATAACCCAAACAAAATGCATTCAATATTGGGGTATTTAAAACAATTTTTATATTTTTAAATAATTACTATATTAATTTTTTTAAAAAATATGAATCGAAACCCCTTAATATTTTTAAAGAAATATATTTAAGACAAGAAGATTAAGCGAAATCCCAATTTAAAAAATTTTTTATTCATAATTTGCTGAGTAAATCACAAAATACCATTTAATTACCCTTTAGGGGACTGTGTATAAGATTACGTGTGTAATTGATAAATAAAGACGGCTTTGCATGCATGCTTGCTTGTCATTTTAGAGATGGTCCCCAAAAGGTCCACAAGTGATTCGATTGAATAACTCGTCAAATATTCATCCAAATGTAACAAAAACTTAGATTTAAGGGTTTTTAAGAGTGCTTAACATTTCTAAGTTATTAAAATTGGGTGTTGCTATTGGAAATTTCAAAGATCGTAATATTTTTAATATGAAGACGGCCCCTTATGCAAATTTTGTATCGTGCAATTAACTCATAATGTTAATTGTTCACAATCTCAAAAAGGTCCGATTCTATAGGGTGACTTACGGATGAAATAACCTCAAGTGGGTACTTTTTTATTTCCACAGCTGTACCTTCTTTGCACATTTTTAAGACTCCTATGATCCCTTAGAGCATCAAATAAACCAAGATTAGTATAAAATACTTTCTTCTCGCAGGTATAGCTGTAAACAAGTTGACCTGCAAACCCAGAGATCCGATTTCAGGATCGAATATAATCCTTCTATAAATCATAATATCAATCAAATATCTACCGTATAGAGAGGGTTTGTGCACATTAAATCCATTGCGGTGCAATGTTTCATAGTCTTGCACAATATTACGAATGGTTCCAAGTCAGATACAAGCATCGTCTTTCTGACGGCATTTTAAAATTACGAGGCACGTCGACAAAATTACACAGATAGATATAACACAATGTTTAAATAACTTCTAATATAAATTCTAAAACCGCGTGCAGTCGACTTTCAATTATCCGAAGCATGAATGATTATTCGAATGTCGGAAAAAAAATTGCACCCGACCCACCTGGTAATGTTTGTCTTTGTTGGATGTCATACCTGATAATATTTTTGTACCAACCAAAAAATTACTAGGCATGACATCCAGCAGAGATTACAACAATAGGTAGGCAGGTATTAATGTTTATGGTGTCACATAATAAACTTTTGTACCAACTGTAACTGCTTCCCCTTTTTTAGTCACCTGTTATTTATGCAAATTATCTTTTTTTAATGCGTATAGTATAGTGTAGTAACTGTTTGTATATTTATCAATCACTTCTAAAATAAACCTACAAATTTTAACATAAATTGAGAAAAAAATTACAAAAGCTTGTAACTCAACTTGCCAAACGATACTTTATAGCTTGGATTTGATTGGGCTGATTACGACCGAAACTAGAATTTACGTGGTGAGTTTAAAGATCAGGCGTAGCTTTCGTGCGACGTTATTCAAATAACCTGCAAAGTGAGTCATCCCGTCTTCTCATAGGGAAAATGGTTGGTTGGTACATGTATTTCCGGGTTGTGTGCTTGATCAGATACCCACCTATAAACGTCGTCAAGTAAGACGGACATAGACAGATTTTTTACTGGCACACAGATAGAGAGGAATTGCACCCAGGGCGACGGCGGGAATTTCTCGAAGGAGGTGTGAGATACGTTGACAAGGGGAGGAGCTTAGGAAAGGTAGTTTGAAACTGACCAATCAGCTATTTATAGAAGGATTGAAAAATAAGATGAAAACGTCAATCAATGAATTAAGCATTTTGATTTGCTAGTTTCCGAATTCTCTGACCCTCCCTCTATAGCAGTTCCGATATCTTCACCAGATGTCGCCCTCGGCCACAATGAGTTGCCTGCTCGGTATGATCCCGCCTTAAGGCGATCACTCGCTATCATCGCCAAAGTGGCCTGCTAAGGAAACTTCTCTGAAAAATCAATCGGTTTTTCCCGTGTACTCTTCATTTGTCGGACTCTTTCCCAATGCATCCGGAAGAAGTCCATCAGAACGAAATTCTTTCCATAAAAAAGTTGTCACCTCAGCCACACTGCTAAAACTGGGTTATCAAATCGGAAAAAAATGTTTCCATTTTTTGAGAACATCAGTGGTTCATAATATAGTTTCTGAATGCATTGTTCTCCAATGTGAGAGTATACGCTTTTATAATTTCCGATAACGAAAATTTTCATATTTGAGAATACTACTCGTATACTAAAAACTCCATTGTCTCATGTTTGCAAATCTATGTAATTCTTTTGAACCCTATGTTCTTATTTTTGAGTAAGTATATACATATTCTAGAAACGGTGTTTTCATTTTTCAGAATGATACTGGATGAGTTGTATAAGAACTTTGAAAGTAAGATTGCATTTAAAGTGGCTATCGGAGTACAAGTTAGGCATGACAATACTCAAAATAAAATTCTTTAAAATTAACAAAACAAGTACAATTTTATGACTGCACGCATGTAAACTTATACCTTTCACAGTTCTTGAATTTTCCTCGAAAAAATTCCTCTAGTTCCCATTCTTTTAGCAATTTCAAGACGAAATTGCTTCCTTAATTCAGGTGTTTAACCAGAATCTGGTGGGAAAAAAAGCTTATATGGCAAAGCAAAACTTTCCCAGAGGTAGCATTTCAAAACTAATGCATTGGCTGAGTTGGGGGAATCAGATCTAAAATCCTGATTTTTCTAAAAAGATTATTTCATGTACAACTTTACAAGCAATGCATTTTATTTTTAATTGATCTTTTTAGGTTATTTTAACATGGTATGATGTGTTATTTACATGCTAAAATAATAATATGCAAAAATTGTACAAGTAATTATAGTAATGATGAAAATAATGTATAATGATAAAATATAGTTCTCTCTGGATTATCTCTGGAATGTTTTGTTTTAAGTGCTGCTAACTACATCAAAGCAAAAATCAACACCCAATAAAACAATTTAAATCTTATTCTTATTTCACAGCTCTTCTTATGTAAAAAAAACCCTTAAAAAAGACCAAAATGTTCCTAATCAAATAAATTGTTTATTTCGGGAACCAGTGAAGTGATTTGCACTTAACTAGTTTCTGAATTAAACGATTAATTTCTTTCCAATAGATTTTTAAAACGGTATTTCGTTTGGGTAATTTTTAGTAAAAGTCACCCTCATAACTACTTACTAAAGGCCCGTAATCGATACCTTAATGATTTTTTTTATGTTTTAATCTTCATACATTAAGGGGTCTAAGGAGTCTTAAAAATGTGCAAAGAAGATACTACAAAGCCTAGTCTGATCTTTCATGTCATTTTTGAACTACTCAATGTATAAGTATAATTTTTTAAAATGTAATTCTACAAGATTTATTTATTATAAAACAAGTTTTAAAATTTATGAAACTTTAGCAAAAACTAAAATAAATGATATTAAACATGAAGGTACTTGAACACACTGTGATTAGGCTTGCGCGGCAAATTGTGAGGTCAAAATTGAAAAAATGAATAAGAAAATGACTTTATATTGTACAAATATGTACAAACAAAGACTTATACCTAAATTCTCAGCTCAATTTTAATTCAAAATTAATTTTTTAAAAAATTTAAAATCAAAATTTTTAAATTTTTATTAATTTTTTTAGAAAAAAGTTCTTAAAATAATTTCTAATTAAAATTGAGCTGAGAATTTAGGTATAAGTCCTAGTTTGTACATATTTGTACAATATAAAGTCATTTTCTTGGTCATGTGTTCAATTTTGACCTCACAATTTGCCGCGCAAGCCTAATCACAGTGTGTTCAAGTACCTTCATGTTTAATATCATTTATTTTAGTTTTTGCTAAAGTTTCATAAATTTTAAAACTTGTTTTATAATAAATAAATCTTGTAGAATTACATATAAAAAAATTATACTTATACATTGAGCAGTTAAAAAATTACAAGACAGATCAAACTATGCTATGTAGTATCTTCTTTGCACATTTTTGAGACTCCTGTGACCCCTTAAGTTAATTAGGTTTAGATGCAATATCAAGTTCCCAGTGGAAGCAGGTGGGAACTTTACCAAAAGTTGAATTGCATGAACAAAAACAGAAACTTCTTTGTTCAAGGACACTATCCGTTTCTAGAAGAATCTATAGTGTAAACACAAAAGGAAATACACAAAAAAAGACGGTCATGTGGGGTGTTTATGTTTAAACCACTGTCTCATAAATATCAACCCTCAAAGACATAACCGTATGGGTCTCCAAACTACATCTAGCGGAGTGGTTTTCGAAGGGTTTTCGCATGTATCATCTGAATGCTTGTTTAATGGAATACGCAATAGGAAATGACAGTCTAATTTTAATTTTTATTTAAATTATAACATCGCTATAAAAAAGCTATAAAGAATCTAAATATCTGCTTAAAAATTCTGTTAAAAATTTATTTAATTATTTTTGTTTTTCTTGTAATTCATCGTGACGTATTTTTAGTGTCCTGTGACTGTTATTGCGCAAACTCAACTTCATAAAACTTCAACTTTTTTCCAAAAAGTACACCACCGATTTGTTTAGAAATCGATACACTATCTACGTCACTTTGAGAATATCACGTGACTTCTTTTTTGAGATTGATACCCAAACTGGCTAATTTACAAATCAAATGTAGAATTAAAGAGGTCTCGGAAAATGTAAAAAATGGTTTTTAAACAATTTGGGACTATATGCATTCGGAGTAGGTGCTAAGCAAGGGAAAATGTTGGAATTCCCTATTTTTAATGATCATCTAATATAAATATAGTTGATAAAATTAAGTTGTTTTTCTATCCTTTTGCTTTAGCAGAAAAATTTGCCACATTTTTCCAAATTTACCTTTTATCTGTTAAAGGAAAATGCCTATTTTCAGACTTTTGTTAGATTAATAATGATCTTATAACCATTATTTTTAATACATTAATACACCCCTAGGAAAAAATCATATGCATATACCCTAGCAAAAAATTCTACCAGGAAGTGTCCAACTTTTGTGGTGTTAAACAGTGTGCCTTGGGTGTTTCCGTAGGAATTTTAAGTGTACAATTAAAAACAATTATTGGAGACCTCAAAATGAAGCTTAGTTATCTTTATATATTTAAAACTTAATTAAAAAACTGCTCGAAAATACTTAATACGCCTTTATGAACATTACTATTTCTTTTGTAGCTACTATATTCCTCGATTCCATGAGAACAGAAAAGGTCTGGAGACCCTTCAACTAGCTCCTGCTCCCCCCTTTCTTGAAAGAATCCCTAACCACCAAACCGTCATCAAGTCATTCCAATCTGTCCTTCGTAGGTATCGCATCCCTTTGAGCTTTAAACCGTGAGCTATAAATCTATCAAATGGAAGCTCCGACTTTTTTAATGCCTGGGGGTACATTTGGGAGGCCCTCGATACTTATTTGATCCATACCTTAGGTCACGGCCCATATATCTCTTCTCAAGGGTTGGAAATTAGGATTTATTGGCGATCTGGATAATGTCGCATATTTTCATGTAATTTGTTTCATCTTAATGAGAATGTGTACTGAACCATGAGGTACCATTAAGTACAGTAACCTTATGAAGCACCGCCCTGACTTGTTTTTACAAGTATTTTCTGATAAAGTTTTTATGTGGTGGAAATTTTTAGGGATTTGTTGAGTTTGAATGCTGATTTAATGTTTTACAGCGGTTTTATTGGTTAGAATTCTTTACTGATCATTTACTGTTATATAAGTATTAACTTTTTCCCCAAGTGTTTTCTTGTTAAGTTTGTGGAGCAATTTTTGCAAAATTCTTAGCAGATCACTTTGTAATAGTAGACAGGCTGTTCCACTCCTCAGCTATTCCACTAGGCAGGCCACCATCTTTCTACCACAGTGGGCGTCATATATTAGGGGTCACATCTTTAGTTGGAATCCTGCAAGGAAAAATGAAACGATGTTCAAATTCAATTGTAAAGTGAGCAAACACAGCACAATTTTAGAAAATAGCCCATGTAAGGGTGTAGATTACGAATCTGGAAGGTACTTTTTTGGTACCCTTGAGCATTTTTAGTTATTCAAGATGGCGTCTCCGCCATCTTGAATTTTATAATCTTAATATTTGACGATCTATTCGACAAAAGTGAATAGTTTTTGTGTTTATAGATGCATTTAATAATGAAGATTCACAATTATCAAGAAAATTTAAAAAATAAAAAATTTAAAATGGCGGAATCCGCCATATTGGATTTTTTTTACTTTTAATACATTTGTTTTATATTTAACCCAACAAAATACTTATATTTTAACTATATTTTTTATACCTAGTTACTATAGAACATTACTTTGAAGAAAATTTAAAAAATCAAGATGGCGGCATCCGCCATATTGGATTTTTTCACCGTTTATATAAAGCGAACCATAGGTCCTAAATTAAAAATTGTTTTTATTTTAGTTATATCTTAATTTTAGTTTCTATTTCAGTTTTAATGTGTTGATTATGAATCTAGAAGATATTTTTTGGCTAGATTTGAGTATTTTTTTATATTTAAAATGGCGTCTTCCGCCATATTGGATTTTTCTTCCTAATTCAATTTTTCGGGATCTTTTAGGCCAAAATTAATAATTTTTAGCCTACTTTTCTTTTTTTTTTCTTCGAAGAATTAAAAAAAAAGTAGGTATTGACATGCGGTCGATGTCCGTCCGTCTGTCTGTCTGTCCGTACCCCCCTTCCAAAATCGGTTCTATCCATCCGATCTTAAAAATTCTTTTTTTGTTTTAAAGCTATGACCTCAGAGACCCAACTTTCATACTTTTTGTCTGTCTGTCTGTACGATCGGAAGGACATAAATCTACTATTTGTCGACGAATTTCCCATTGAACTAGCATTGAAACTCAATTTCGAGTCATTTAAATCGCTGAATTTAACTACAAATGCTACGGACAAGTGAGATACGTCAAAAAATTCAGCGCATCGAAATGAGAATACATTGAAAATTTCAGAAAAGAATTCGAATTCTAAGTACTTCATTTATTTAAAAAACTGCAAAGTTAAATGCTCATTTAAAAAGCATAGGAAGCCATTTTTATTAGAATTAAATCACCATTGCCATCACAACAATCGCTCAAGAAACTTTAATTCTTTAGACAATAAATTAAAATAAATTTATTTTTGCGACATCGATCAGTTTGAAATGACGTCAAATATATTTCACTTTGAGATTCTGTATGTTGGTATGCAATGTTTTCATTCTATTTAAAAGCGAGAACTATTACATATTTATTCCTTGAAATATAATTTTTTGAAAACGATTAAAGTAATAATTATTTAATTTTCGAAATAAAATAAATGAAACTTGCCGAATTTAGCGCATAAATGTTTAATATAGAATTAATGCTGTGTTTGGCGCCTTTTTACCTGTTCAACACTACTGTTGTGTTGAAGCGGTTTAAGTGAAAGATTCTGGAACAAACCTACTTGTTAATTTACATTTCCCATTTTAGGTGCATTTTGGACTAGTTTTATGGTTTTTGTTCTACTAATAATTAAATATTTATTTATAACTGCAAATCATCATGCGGACGATAAATAATATTTATTTTATTGGCAATTGAAAATTAATGAAAATAATTGGCTTTAAGAAGTTGAAATTATAGCTGGATGCTGTGTTTAGTGAAATTTATTCTAATGTATATGTAAATTTAATGTAGAAACGGTTGCTGATGTCACTTACTGTAATGAACCTAGTTTTTCAAGATTAAGAACTTTAGAACTTAAGAACTTTTCTTGGATTTTTCACCTTCTAATATTTCGTAATCCACTGGCTCGAAGTAAAAAATTCCTTAAGTTTTTCTTGAAAATTTTATTATAAA
Organism: Hylyphantes graminicola; assembly: GCA_023701765.1. Lineage (NCBI taxonomy): Eukaryota > Metazoa > Arthropoda > Arachnida > Araneae > Linyphiidae > Hylyphantes > Hylyphantes graminicola. The sequence goes on along the minus strand of CM043113.1, from coordinate 68,451,058 downwards.
ATGCATTAAAATCATCATAAAGTTTTAGTTAAACACTTAAAAAACCAAATTCAAGATGGCGGCATCCGCCATCTTGGATTTTTCATCTTCTAATATTTCGTAATCGACTGGCTCGAAGTTAAAAATTCTTTTTTCTTTAGTTCAATTTTTTAGTAACAAATGGTTTAAACTACATAAATGGGGAACACAACTGCAAAATATCTGAATTTATGGCCATTCAAGACGGAATCCTTCTCATTATTAGTTTTTTTTTAACGTTAGTATTAGGCGATCTATTAGCTCGAAATTAAAAATTATTTTTTATGTTAGGTATATTTTTACTACAGTATTATCGCCATGCTTCTAACTGAGTACAAATATGTAAACTCAAGGACCAAGTTGCTTAGAGTTGCCATGTTGCCAAGTCAATTAGAGTTGCTGGCTTTAAAGTTATTCTGACAATCCTTTTTGGACAATGACCTATGCTTTTATGTAGTTTCAATCCACTATTAATTCATTCCAAACTCCGGCATGTGTCGCATTACGTGATCCGAGTTTTAAAAAGTTCTTTAACACATTTTCGGGTATTTTTTTTCATTTCTCTTAAAAAAAATAATGCATATCGTTCATAGTTTTGATGACCAGATGCAAATAAATAGGATAGAATTGGCGAGCAACTTCAATATGAAGGGACCAATATCCTGCCCTTCCAGCTCCCACATCTTGAAGAAAACTTGTTTCAATAAACAGTTCAAAGATACTCTACTAGTGTTGCGATTCGCATCCTTTATTTTTAAAACTGACCGAAGATCTCCGCTGCAGTTTGGCTGAGATTCCTCATATAAATCCCACATGACTTATTTTGCCAAGCATTCTTGAAATCCTGAAGTTTTGGAAACTTCTTCGCTTTCTGCATCCGTGGGACTCCTACAAACACACTAGGCATAACTTTGGATAGACCACTACCCAATATTAACCCCACACAACCTTTAAAACTTATCAGCATGATGATTTTGCAAAGCCACACTACAAAACCAAAACTGATGATCCCAAGTTAATGACAAACTCTTGACCAGCTCATTTAGTGAGTCCCTGGGCTTCTGCTAAAGATGTCATGGTTGTATCTGTAATCTGGATAAGAATCAGGTATCATGTCTAACAGTGGTTGATACTTAACAGCAGTTCCTGGTTGAATCTGAAATTCATATTTTCGGCCAATTTAAGTATTTATTCAACTCTGGATAACGTTATGAGTGTGTCTTTGAAGAATTTTAAATCTTTATCTCTATAGCATAGTAAAGAGAAACTTCTCCATCATAGTCTATAAGCGGTAACTCTGTTATATTAAAGAACATTCAAGAGTCAGGCGGTTTATTTTCAAGATTACATGAACGATCTTTGGGTTGTAAGGTAGCGCTTTTGACATTTCTTCCTTTTTTTATTCTTGAAATTGTATCCCTCTAGTTTTCTAATAAATAGACTACCACTTCTTTTGGTTGAATACAGTATTTCTTGCAGAGTCTTCTGGATGTTTATTAACTCTTGATCCCATATTCTTATAATTGTACCGCTCCACGAGATCTCAGCAAGTCCAAAGCCATTCGATTTATGAAATCCTCCTGCCATTACTTAAGAGTAATCTTGTTTGAAAAGAGGAAGCATTTTATACGAGTAGGGCTCTTAAAAAAATTAGTAGTAGTAATTTTGCCTGAATAACAAAATATTTAAAATACTTACTTTAATATGGTGGAAAACATCTTTAATATTTTTCCTTCAACTTTCATGGTTTAAAAGTATTTTAAACACAATATGCAAAAAAAAATGAAAGAATTTTTAATTTCGCACCAATGGATCACGAAATATTAGAAGGTAAAAAAATCCAAGATGGCAGAAGCCGGCATCTTGAATTTGGTTTTTTATGCGTTTAAATAAAACTTTATGATGATTTTAAAGCATTTTATAATACAATATACAAGTAAAACCAAAAGAATTTTTAACTTCGAGCCAGTGGATCACGAAATATTAGAAGGTGAAAAATCCAAGATGGCGGAAGACGCCATCTTGATTTTGGATTTTTTGAGTTTTTAAGTAATTATTTACGACAAAATGCACCTATAAAAGAAAAAAATATCAATTTTGGCTTAAAAGAACCCGAAAAATTGAATTATGAAGAAAAAATCCAATATGGCGGAAGACGCCATTTTAAATATAAAAAAATACTCAAATCCAGCGAAAAAATATCTTCTAGATTCATAATCAGCACATTAAAATTGAAATAGAAACTTAAATTAAGATATAACTAAAATAAAAAGAATTTTTAATTTAGGACCTATAGATCGCTTTATATAAACGGTGAAATAATCCAATATGGCGGATGCCGCCATCTTGATTTCTTATATTTTCTTCAAAGTAATGTTCTATAGTAACTAGGTATAAAAAATATAGTTAAAATATAAATATTTTGTTGGGTTAAATATAAAACAAAAGTATTAAAAATGAAAAATCCAATATGGCAAATTCCACCATTTTGAATTTTTTATTTTTGAAATTTTCTTGATAATTGTGATTCTTTATTATTAAATGCATCTATAAAAACAAATACTATTCACTTTTGTCGAATCGATCGTCAAATATTAAGATTATAAAATTCAAGATGGCGGAGACGCCATCTTGAATAACTAAAAATGCTCAAGGGTACCAAAAAAGTACCTTCCAGATTCGTAATCTACACCCTCGAATCTATAAGAATCATCAATAAAAAAACTTACCTCTCAGTGCAGGGTTCGGCAAAAAATCGGGGTTTGGCGACCTGACTAACATGCTTCAAGATTTTTTTGGCGATCGACTTATCTGAAGAAATCTTGGGCCACCTTGTTCCCTGATTTGAGTATCCCTGACTCTTTCCTGTGGGGATATTCTAAGAACAAAGTTTATGAAGATTATAAACAAACAATATATGTTCTGGAAAATGCCATTGCGCAAAGGATACAAGAAGCCATTCCCGGCATCTTGAAACGCGTTTCTAAACATATGCGCAAACTCCTTCAGCTTTGCTTTGATGAAAGTGGCGTTTATTTTGAACATTTAATATAAATGTAAGTTCCAAATTTTTTCCTACGTTTTGTTAAAAGTGCTTTTCCCCATTAGCATAAAAACAATGTTTTAAAGTTCGTTGTTTTGTGTGTAAAAAATTCAAGAATCGTCAGTGCGGGAACTTTTAGGACACCCGGTACTCATAATAATATATAAATACTACAATATTTTTTTATTTATCAAACTAGCGTTCCCAATATGGAAGCACCAACATTAAAAAGAAATAAATTACAGTTCTTCTATAAAGTTCATTCGATGACATTTCACATGAGTTACATAAAAATTACAAATTAAATCTCATGCTTTGATGTTCTGTTGGGCTACTATGAAAATAGCAGCTCAAAGCTCATGACTCGACATTTTACATGAGCTACTATGTAAACACACACAACAGCTCAATACTCATGACTTGTCATTTTTTGTGAGCCATTTATAAATTACAAATAAAAGCTCATGTGTTGGCATTTTCTATCAGTCAATATGTAAATAACAGCTCTAATCTCATTTTTCGACATTCCATATGAGTCAATACGTAAATAATAGCTCAAAGCTCGTGCGTTAACATTCTATACGAGCCAATATAAATAACAGCTCAAATCTCATTAGTTGGCGTTTCATAGTAAAATACAGTTCGAATCTCATGAGTCGGCATCATATATGAGTCAATATGTAAATTACAGCTCAAAGCTCATGCGTTAACATTCTATACGAGCCAATGTATAAATAACAGCTCAAATCTCATTAGTTGGCGTTTCATAGTAAAATATAGTTCGAAGCTCACGAGCCGTCGTTCTATATGAGCCATGCTGTAAATTTAGCTCATAAGATCGCATTCCATAGTAGAATACAGTTCGAAGCCCATGCGCCGTCGTTCTCTAAGAGCCTTGCTGTAAATTTAGCTCATAAGTTGGCATTTCATAGTAAAATACAGTCCGAAGCTCATGAGTCGGCATCCTATATGAGTCAATATGTAAATTACAGCTCAAAGCTCATGCGTTAACATTATATACGAGCCAGTATATAAATAACATCTCAAATCTCATTAGTTGGCATTCCATAGTAAAATACAGTTCGAAGCTCACGAGCCGTCGTTCTATATGAGCCATGCTGTAAATTAATCTCATAAGTTGGCATTCCATAGTGAAATACAGTTCGAAGCTCACGAGCCGTCGTTCTCTAAGAGCCTTGCTGTAAATTTAGCTCATAAGTTGACATTCCATGTGAGCCATGTTGTGAGGGTCTCCTCGTATTTGTCCAACCATTGGATAGATTTTCGGATAGCCTCAGTGCACCTATCCCCAATGAACGGACCTATTTCAGGACGGCTGTTCTTTAGCTCAGTGACCTGAAATATACATAAAAACATGGTAATTTTTTATCGCGGCTTTCTAAAATTTAAAAGTACAGGGGAAGAACCCCTTCACTGCATAGTTATATATCTGCATCAAGTCTGCCCCTCGAAGGTAGCGAGACATCGCCTAAAGTTAATGTGAAGAAACCAGTTTTGCCTGGTTCTTATAGCACGGCGAACGGGCTTACTATATCTATGATTGATAAATAGTCTGACTCTTGAACCGAGGAAGAGGAAGCAAAGCAGAAACCAGTTTCCGATCGCCACTAATTTTTCGCCAAGTCAACGTCAATACGGACAGATTCCTTGTTGATGAAGGGGATTCATCCCCCTGTACTTTTCAATTACACTCTTAAAACAAACGAGCGAATTTAACTCAATCTGAGTAATTTTCACTCCTCCAGTCTTGAAAATGCACTTCTCCGAAAGGAGTGGATCCTTTGTGTGTTAAACTTAAAACAGGATCACTCCAAAACGAGTCATTTTAACTCAGTCTGAGTTAATATTCACTCCTTTCCAGTGTCGAAAGTGCACTTCTCCAACTGGAGTGGATTTCACTCTTTTGTTTTAAGAGTGTAGATTTGAATTAATTCTCACAAATAATTAACGATTAAATATTCAGTTTAATAGATAATTAATTAGCTAAATTAACTAAAATGATTGCAAATATGCCTTATCCCTTTCGACCCCTAGGAAATAATTCATTTATATTCTTACTAGCAGTATGGTCCCGCCTTACTGGGAACCCGTTAACTTCGCATAGCTTCCTTGTGAAAATACGCTCAAAATCAAAACAAAATTAAATTCGTGTTGGCGCATGCGAACTTAAAAAAAGCAAACACTAATAGAGGATGAAGCAGCCATAGGGCGAGCGCATATCTCAACCAAACTCAATCAATCAAACTAATAGAGGATGGCGGCAAGCCCCCGTTTCGGCCCGGTCCATGTATTTTCAAGCCCTGTTATGGTCCCGCAATCCCACGTGGAAGACGTTTTTTTTAAAACTAATTATATTAATTAAAAATCACAATCAAATATGAAAAAACTAAGCCTCAGATGCACACGTAGGTATTAAAAGGAATCTATATTAAAAATTTCGAATTTTTTAAAGCAGTCTAAGTTGGTCTTTTGTGATCCACAGACATACACACAGACAGACAGACAGACAGACTCTTTCTTTTATTATTATAGATAACATGTTCATAATACGGGTTTATTGCATTATGGTACAGGCGGAGGTAGAAGGCGCTATAGCAAGCATGGTCAAATCAAATGGGACATAAAAGCTGTATAAGTAACAAAAAAGAGTGTGTTTATTTCAGTTTCAATATATTTTTAAATTAAAATTAGCTAAGAATGTATTTTTAATCTGTTTGAGAGAATCAATTAAAGCGGATAAATAACATATTTTATCGAAATTAAAAAAAAATTATTTTCAACGTTTTAAGACAAATTTGTAAACCGAAGAAAGTATTTACCTCTTCTAAGTATTTCTCCGTTTTCAGCTTATCGCAGAATACCGATATCCCAGATGAAGGATTGTTTTTGTAATCCAACCTGGAAATCAAAGATAATAATTAGACTCTTTCGGAACAAACATCCTTGAGATTTTAACATACTGATCAATTGTATTTACTTAATAGAAGAAAACCAAATGTTAATACGAATGTAGGCCATGTTTGTACTAAATGGAAAGAAGCAGTGTAGCTACTAATGTCACACTTTTCTAACTGTCGGAGTTCAAAAACTGAATGGCTAACTTGGGTAGAAACAAAGGGTGAAAATGCATAGGGAAAAGCGCTATTGGTCCGTTAGTTAGGGCATTGGGTAGTTGGTGATGCGAGGGTTCTCATAATTTAGAGAGATCACAATCGAATATTGCCTCAAAAGGAAATTTCACTAGAGGATTTTATTACAACATTTCATGTGACAAATAACGTGAAGCGTTAGTAATTTCCCGCTTCTAAAGCCAGTAATCCATTCACGCTGTAGCTATGCTGTAGCTGGATTTTGTGACGTCATTTGCTGTATCTAGCGTGGATGGAAGTTTCTTGACTTATGGGTTATTTCTCTCAATAAAAAGTAAGCAAACAAGAATTGTAAGTTAAAAACAACGGACAATTAAAAACTAAATGACTCTTTATGACTACTCATGCCCGAAATCAATTTACAGCTTTGATATCGCTTGGAAAACGATTCAAAAATCCAGCTTCAGAAGTACAGCTTTGACCACGCGCGCATGCGTACTAGTGACAATTACGTCACAAAATCCAGCTACAGCATAGCTACAGCGTGAATGGATTACTGGCTTAATTGTTACATCATCAAGTGGAGGTTCTTATGGGAATTTAGTCATCTAAGGAGTAGCCTGATTAACTCTTTTTGTAAGTTACTTGTGTAAAAAAGTAACTCTGCTACAGTTAAAAAACTTTGAGACACTTACTAATCAAGAAGGGGGGGGGGGGGGGAAGAGAATGAAATCATAAAAAACAAACTCGTCTCTTGACCATCAGGGTTCTAAATCACGAGGTGTAATTGGATGTGTTGGCCGTATTTAGCCATAATTGCCATGCCTCGTAATTTAGAACCTTGTTCAAGAGTTGATTCCATTTTTTCGAAAAAAGAAACTCGTTTCTTGAGCAGGGTTCTATAAGGCGTAATTAGCTGTGTTGGCCATAATTGGTCATGATTGACGGCGCCTCGTAATTTAGATTCTGGTCAAGAGACGAGTTTGTTTTTCGTGATTCTTCTTTTTTATGATTTTTGTAGGATTCTGTCTTTTTTATGATTCCATTCTTTTCCCCCCTTCTTGATTAGTGAGTGTCTCGATTTTCGATGCATTTCGAATATTCATTTAAGCTACAGACCACTCCGAATAGCGAGCGTTATTTTATAACCACCCTGTATTTCTGCGTGCGCTGTTTAAGGGGTCTAAGGAGTCTTAAAAATGTGCAAAGAAGATACTACAAAGCAAAGTTTGATCTTTCATGTCATTTTTGAACTACTGAATGTATAAGTATAATTTTTTTATATGTAATTCTACAAGATTTATTTATTATAAAACAAGTTTTAAAATTTATGAAACTTTAGCCAAAACTAAAATAAATGATATTAAACATGAAGGTACTTGAACACACTGTGATTAGGCTTGCGCGGCAAATTGTGAGGTCAAAATTGAAAAAATGACCAAGAAAATGACTTTATATTGTACAAATATGTACAGACTAGGACTTATACCTAAATTCTCAGCTCAATTTCAATTAGAAATTATTTTTTAAAAAATTTAAAATCAAAATTTTTAATTTTTTAATAATTTTTTTAGAAAAAAGTTCTTAAAATAATTTCTAATTAAAATTGAGCTGAGAATTTAGGTATAAGTCCTAGTCTGTACATATTTGTACAATATAAAGTCATTTTCTTGGTCATTTTTTCAATTTTGACCTCACAATTTGCCGCGCAAGCCTAATCACAGTGTGTTCAAGTACCTTCATGTTTAATATCATTTATTTTAGTTTTGGATAAAGTTTCATAAATTTTAAAACTTGTTTTATAATAAATAAATCTTGTAGAATTACATATAAAAAAATTATACTCATTTATTGAGTAGTTAAAAAATTACAAGAGAGATCAAACTATGCTATGTAGTATCTTCTTTGCACATTTTTAAGACTCCTGTGACCCCTTAAGTCAAACGAACGTGTCTCTCACTTGAACATGAGGGCGTCCCAGTGGTTCCTGGTGTAGTTCCAGAGGTATGGAACGGCATCCGGGTTCTCGCTCAGTCTCTTGAAGAGGAACCGGGCCAACGAGACGTCCACTTTGGGGTGGAAGGCCATCAGGTCGATCGTCCTGTAAGGTGATTAAGACATGTGGTACGGCCAAACCCCAAATACTGCCACTTCGCGAGTTGGCCGGCCAAATCGCGAAGTGGCTATGAGCGCTGGAGATTGGGTAAAGTCCAATATATATATATATATATATATATATATATATATATATATATATATATATATATATATATATATATATTGTATATATATATATGTATAGTATATATATATGATTTTGGGAATGGGCCGACCTAATCGCGGAGTGACTCGGGAGAGGATCAGCTAAAGTTGGAAAAAAAAAAATCATTGGCACGTATTATTGGCCCTGTATAACCATAACTTCAATTTTTAAAAATTAGTAGCTGTGATATCCGCAGCTAACTGGCTAACTGCTGTGGGATGTGGCCATTTGAGAAAAAGTAAAAAAAAAATTGGCCTTTTTTAAAATTTTAATTAAAAAAATTGTCCAATTTAAATATTTTTAAATTCAAAGAATTATAAAAAATAAGAAAACAAAAGGGGCAGTATTAGCAAAGTAACTTTTAATAATATATTTCCGTAATTGCTGATGCGCCGCCTACCGGGCATTCTTGAGTGAGCACATGGCTGGAATATTGCAGCCATTTCGCGAAATGACCAGTCAGAGTAGAATATTCACTGATCTTTTCAATTACATGCGAATGACAAAAGTGCGAAATGACAGGACATTGGGCTTTAGCCGTAACCATATGCACTAAAGAGATGAAGTTTCTATTATCGAAGTGTATGTACACTCTTAAAACAAAAGAATGAAAATTTAGTCGCAGAAGTGCAGGGAGAAGTGCATTTTCGACACTGGAAAAGGAGTGAAATTAACTCCTAAATCGCTCGTAATCGCCCTAAATCACTCCTAATCGCCTTAAAATCGCTCGTTTGTTGTTAAGATTGTTGGAGGTGTAACAAAACAAAAGAGTGAAATCCACTCCTATAGGGGAAGTGCATTTTTGACACCGAAAGGAGTGAAAAGTATCCCATATTGAGTTAAAATCGGTCGTTTGTTTTAGGAGTGTACCCTGGGAGTGTTTACTCGCATAATGTGTCGACCAGTGCCGGATTTAAAGATCCAAGGCCCGGCCCTTGACATTTGGGGCCCCCAAAAACCATCTCGAAGCTATTTTTTTGGAAATTTGGTAAATTAAATATACATTAGTACAGAACATATAATTTTTAATCGACTTTAATAAACATCAGAATTATACAGTATGTTACTATAGTTATTCGATAAACTTTATAATTTACTTTTGGCAACTTTTGAGGCCCTCATCAGGCGATAGGCTTTTCGAAGTTTAGTGATTTAAATTTTTTTAAACGATTTTTTTGGCCATTATATGTTTTTAAGGGCCCCCTTCCTGACTGGGCCCAGGGCCGGGCCTTGTAGGCCTAGGCCGAAATCCGGCACTGGTGTCGAGAGATATCAGACGGTACTCACTTTGAGATGAGAGCCGGCTGGGCGAAGCTGGCCAGTCCCTCGGCCAGGAGGAGCCTTCGCTGGTCGTCCGTCTCGCTGGCCACCACCTCGTCCGAGATGTAGTCCCAGAGCGAGTCGTTGCCCAACGCGCCCACGGCCAAGTCCATCACCAAGTGCAAGTCAGAAGTCACGCTGAGGAGAGATAGATTTCATAGTGGAACCAATGAACTGAATGAGAGCATATCGTCACTTAAGTTCCCACATGTGCTATCTAACTTTGCAAAACAGTAGAAATTTATTGAAAGGTAACCCTTGGCGAACTTTCCAAAATCGCGCCAAAAGTTGGCTGATAACCCAAACGAAATTATGGACAGGTTAGGATAGTTTTCAATTATCGTCGCATTAGAGCTACACGAGGGAGAATCGAAAAACATTGTTTGTTCATTTAATACAGGCTATTCGGACTTTCCTGTTACTTAATATCGGTCTACATATATATATATATATATATATATATTAGGGTGGTCCTTAAAAATAAATTTTCGATTTTTGAACGGGCCACCCCCTCAAATTGTTTATTCATATGAAAAAATAATTCCTGCAAAATTTTAGCCAAATCAATTAGTAATAACACGTGCCCCACGGGGCTTAAAGTTTTGAAAAACGCAAAATTTTAGGGTGTATTTTTAATAATTCCATTATAAATCAATATCTATGCCAAATAAGAAAACATACTCAATGCAAATGTTGTAGATTATAAAATTTCTTACAACTTTGTAATTTACACTTTTGATCTATGAGTAACAGGTTATGAGTTATGGGGAAAAGAACAAGCGACATTTTACTAGATTGTAAATCCCCCCATGGCCACACTACGCAAGCTCCTTCACAATGGTGCGACATAAGTAATTATTTAGATAACTTTTAACTGTTCTGTCTAAAAATTAACTAAAAAGTTACTGATGCAGGTATTTAATTAAAAAAAACATGTTTAAAATATACCGCCATCTCAAGACCTTTGGCTGTCAGGGCCGTCGCGTGGGTGGGGCAGGGGGGGGGGGCACTTTCAAAAATTAAATATAGGTTATTTACTGAACTATTTGTGCAGCTAGTAAGCAAATGACATTCTTAGAAATGTAATTATGTTGCTAACCAGTGCTGTTTTGAATGTACAATATGGGAGAAGGGGTCATTGGTTTATCTTAATATTTTAATTGATTAATCTTAATATTTTATTAATAATAAAAATAAAATCTAAAATAGTGAATTTTTAAAAGGAATTTAGTATAAGTAAATGTAATAAATTCATTTATGAAAACCAGATAAATTGAAAGAAAAAGAATATTTTTAGAGAATAAATATTATAAATTTCCCTATACTATTAATATTCCTGTATAAAATATTCCCCCCTTTCTTTTCGAAACTTATTGAAAATACTGTATTATTGACGTTTTCTAGTTTTTTAATTTTCTCTACAAGTAAGAAACTAATTTAGAATGTAATCATTTGTAAATTGTTCCGGTACTGAACATAAAAACTGGGGTTTTCATGCCCGATTTCCATGCACTTTTAACTTACTATATTGTCATTATTGTATTACTTTAGTACAGATTTTTAATAGTGCGATGTGTAATTTTTAAGACAGTCTTACATGGTCTGTAAAATAAATGGTTTTTTGGATTCATCCTTTGTAAACTGATAGTTGAATTCTTCAATTAACTTCACACCTCTTTATGCTGCAAAATTTACGAAGTTTAAGGATCTTAAAACTTCCTTTCAGACAATTTTCAGAATTGAACATTATAAAGGATGTAATTCCTTGAAATCTTCCTTAATGTGGTATCTCTGTCATTCGAATCTGTTTTATAACCATTCATTTGTAGTGTTATATTTTGCAGGTAGGAATACATGTTTTCCTCTAAAATTAGATTTTCATCCATTGCAACGAAAACACTCGTGTGAATTCAGGTTTAATTAACCATATTTAAAAATAATATGAGTAACAAATCTCCAAGAAATAACAATTTGGCACCAGTTACTTGGTTTTTAATTGTAGCAAAAATAAATATTTATTTTCGAGCATAACTCGGTTCGAACGTATCAGTACGTATACACGAACTTTATATGAAACATTTAACAAAGGTCCGAAATTCGTTAGAAATTGCTTGTTCTATCAATTAAAAAAAAACGCATTAGCTTTTTTAGAACGCAACAAAGTCTTTTTAGCAATTACATTGGTTTCACATCTTTTCTGCCATTACCATATGTAAGAAATTTTTGATTACTTCAACTAGAGGCAGTAACCATTATACAGGTGTTGAAAACATATGTGGATAAATGTATGACTCATGGCGTATCGCTTTTGCCATTAAAAAAACTTACTCCTTAGCGAAAGTGCCCCCCCCCCCTTATCTCACCCACGTGACGGCCCTGACAGCCAACAGTCTTTAAATCGTGGTACATTTTAAGTTTTTTTTTTGTAATACTTGAATCTGCCCCTTTTTAATTAAATGTCAGACATAACCAGTTAAAAGTTAATCTAAATAATCACTTTAATGTGGCACCCTCTGCCCCACCCACGCGACGGCCCAGACAGCCCAAAGTCTTAAAATTGCGGCATATTTTAAATGTGTTTTATTTAAATACTTAAATACTTGAATGTGTCCCTTTTTTAGTTGATTTTTAGACAGAACGGTTAAAAGTTATCTAAATAATTGCTTATGTCGCACCATTTTGAAGGATATCTCGTTTGCGTAGTGTGGCCATGGGGGGGGGGGGGGGGGGATTTACAATCTAGTAAAATATCGCTCATTCTTTTCCCCATAACTCATAACCTGTTACTCATAGATCAAAAGTGTAAATTACAAAGTTGTAGGAAATTTTATTATCTATAACATTTGTATTGAGTATGTTTTCTTATTTGGCATAGATATTGACTTTTAATGGAATTATTAAAAAAACACCCTAAAATTTTGCGTTTTTCAAAACTTTAAGCCCCGTGGGGCACGTGTTATTACTAATTGATTTGGCTAAAATTTTGCAGGAATTATTTTTTCATATGAATAAACAAATTGAGGGGGTGGCCCGTTCCAAAATCGAAAATTTATTTTTTGCCATGTTAATAAGGACCACCCTAATATATATATATAATGTAATGCTGAGATATGCAACAAGAAAGTCAGAACAGCCGGTGTTAAATAAACACGATTTTCGGCTCTCCCTCGTGCAGCTCTAATGCGACGATAATTCAAACCTATCCTATCATTTCGTTTGGGTTTTCGGCCGACTTTTGGCACTATTTTGGAAAGTTCGCCAAGGGTTACCTTTCAATGAATTTCTACTGTTTTGCAAAGTTAGATAGCACATGTGGGAACTTAAGAGACGATATAATGATAAAATGCAAATAGCTGCTCAGAACTCACGACTTTCCATACCGACTTTTCCATTTCCGACATATTTCACATAAGCCAACATGTAAAAATTAAATCTTAAATATCATGCATTTACGTTGTGTTGAGCTATTATAAAAATAGCAGCTCAAAGCCTGTGATTTGACATTTTATTGGATATAATATGCCAATAACAGCTCAAAACTCACGACCTGTCATTTTATATGAGCCATATATAAATTAACACAAAACTTATGCGATGATATTCTGTTGAGGTATTTGTATTTTATATGACCTATGTTTATAAAATAGTATCTCATCTAAAAAATTTCACATACGAATTATTCGCGAAGTTTCAGATGAATGCGATTTAGGTATCATTGGCAAACCCTCTACATCTTTTAATATTTGATGCATTTTTGTTCCAATCTTTGTTTAAATATATGCCATAAATATAGTGCTGCCATCTATTCAGCCAATATTAAAATACAAATGCACCCCGCAAAGCCTGCCATTCAGACAATCATATCCCATACAATAATATTCAAAGTTTTTTTTTTTTTTTTTACAAAAATAAAGGCAAATGGACATAATTTTAGTAATTTTTAAAGCGTATAAAAGATCTTAAGAAATAAACTTTCTTTTCGCGTCTGTCTGTTCACCTGACTAGAAAATCTACGAATTGCCCCTGTTTGTCTGTCTGTGAAGGGTATTATAGAGACTAAAGCACCACTGCTTCTAAACGATTTGTATCCCCTTCGTCGCTAGTCTTCTAAGATTAAATAAACGAAGTAGGCTGTAGCTCTATGGGCTGTCACTAAATAAAATAACTTAACTTGAAGCATATCAGGAAAAGGCAATTCGGTTTAATTAACTCATAACGAGGATTGGCAAGACAATTTTCTTTTGTAGAAAAAGAAGCTTTTCGATTAAGTTTACCTAAGTAAACAAATCATAAGACAAATAAAAACGTATTTATTGAATAATTTATTAAGGAAAAGTTAATTTACACGAAAAACTAGTTTTAAAAACTTAAACTTCACGTTTTTATTCGGTAAGGAAGATGTTCATGGTGTTCACCAACGGGTCACCATTGACCAAATCAGAATGTTATCCTTTTCTACACAAATAGTATTTTAATTTTCTAAATATATTGTCACTTAAGTTTCCTTTGTCACTTAAGCAACATATAGACATGTGCTGTCTATATGTTGTGAAAGGATCAGATTTACTGTACGGTAACCCTTGGCGCGATTTTTGTGGATTTGGCGATTAATAATTTTTTGTGGCCACCGTCTGACTTTTTACTGATGATTATAATTCTTTGACTTCGCAACGAGGAACGTTTTCCGAACAGCCGGTGTCAAAGAAACAAACACGTTTTTCGGCTCTCCCTCGTGTAGCTCTAATGCGGCGATAATTCAAACTTATCCTAACCTCTATCCTATTAATTCGGATGGGGTTTTCGGCCGACTATTGGGACGATTTTGGAAAGTTCGCCATTGGTTTCCATTCAGTAAATTTCTAGCGATTTGCAGAGTTAGATAGCACATGTGGGAACTTAAGTGGCGATATAGAGTATACATGCACAAACAGATCCTTACTTGTGTCCAAGTAGCCACATTTGCAGATCTTCGTTGACGCTTGCCAGGCACTTCTCATTGGCAGACTGGCATGCCAAATCAACGATAGTCGGAACAAACTCGAGGTCGATATAAGTGTAAGAACAGCTTCCGACCTCTGCAGCTCTTTTCTTGAAAATGCTCCTGTCTTTTTCGGCAACCACGTACTCGTCGTACAAGCCTGATGTCAAGTGGCGGACGTAGGCCTGGAATAATATGCAATAGTATAATACAGAAGGATCTCGACTATATTATCTAATTTGGGACCAAAGGTAGGTCGCATCATAGAGTTAGGAAAGAGAACAGAGCTGTCCATGTATGTGCGCAGTAACACACAAAAGAAGTCAGTTTCGGTTACTATGTTATGCGCAGTAGCTCGAAAAACCTGACAGCCCTGCTTCAAGCCATTTGAACTGATAAACCCCTTTACTCCTCCTTCCTAACTCTATGGGTCGGATGATCGCCCTATCGGGTTTTCGGCAGTCCGATATTATGTCCGGAACCTGATTTTAAGAACACTGTTTTACCTTGAGCATTTTTATGGCCTCCGATCCCCCATCCAGCCTCCTGAGCAAATGCAAGAAGTGGTCCCGGAAGAGGTTCCACGGCAGTGCCTCTTTTTCCTTCCTCAGGTACTTGGTGAGCTCGAAGGGCACGTCGTACGTCAGTCTGCCCGCATTGGCCAACACGAAAATGTACGTATGCGTAGTAATGCGTGTACGTATGCGTAGTAAATGT
Source organism: Hylyphantes graminicola (assembly GCA_023701765.1). Lineage (NCBI taxonomy): Eukaryota > Metazoa > Arthropoda > Arachnida > Araneae > Linyphiidae > Hylyphantes > Hylyphantes graminicola. Next base: position 68,435,609 of record CM043113.1, on the reverse strand, counting down.
TCTACCCACTTTTATTGGTGATTAGTAATTCAATCGTTTCCGGATGTCTATTACTAGCCTCCTTTAGGAGTTTTAAAGCAGCCATTGTTTATATTTACTGTGGATGTAAGTTTACCATTGAAATATTGTATCTTCCAAAATTTGTTATTCTGTTTAGCCAAAATATATTTCAAATATTTTTCTATGGCATTTTATTTGAAGGGTTTATAATTCAGGCTTCCATTGTCTGGTGAGCTCCATGTTGCGTTACCGTAGAGTAGAACTGCTCTTACCATATCGTTAAAATTCTGAAGCTTAAATGTTAAGTTAAGCGGGCCTGACCTCCACATTTAATTCATCGCTTCTAAAAGGCGCCCATACAAGCAGACTATGGCGCTCGAACCTTGTCGAAGTGGTAATATTAAGTTTAAAGAATATAGATTTACCTTGAGCATTTTTATGGCCTCTGATCCCCCATCCAACCTCCTGAGCAAATGCAAGAAGTGATCCCGGAAGAGGTTCCACGGCAGCGCCTCCTTTTCCTTACTCAGGTACTTGGTGAGCTCGAAGGGCACGTCGTACGTGAGTCTGCCCGTCTCGGCCAACACGAAAGCGTCGTGCAGGAGGTTGTAGCGGTCTGTCACGCCGAACGACTCGTGGTCGCTGACGAGTTTGTGGCCGAGCCTCTCCCAGTCGTCGGTGTCGTATTTCACGACGTAGAAGCCACCGAAGCCGGGGTTGAACTTGACGACGTCTTCTTTCATGGCGTTGATCTTGAATGTGGCTGTGGATAAAAGGTGAGGTAAATTAACACTTTGCTGACTAAGGTGACTCTTAGGAGGCATTGGCCATTTTTCGTTGGAAAGAAAAATAATACGAGTTGCTAGTGAGGGAAGTGGTTAGTCTGCTTCTATGCTATAACTGCAAAAAGGATACTGAACCCTGTCTCTTGATCAGCGCTTCCAGAATGGAAGCAACGTTTTTCAGAACCTGTTTTTAAATGCGCTTGTAAAACTATCCTTTAGAGCTACTATGTTGCTGTTCACTTTGGCGATGGCAAAGGCAACACAGGGCAGCTGTGCAATTGGGCATTTGCTGAACCACACTGCTCGACTATGTGCGACAGACAAAAAAAATTAAATCTTATATAAGCGCAGTCGATTTGAGTTGTTTTTGTCATCGCCAGTGGGGAGTCTCCTTTTTGCTATGTCCACATTACGACAATAAAAATGACAAGAAATTGCGCGCGCATGGAAATGTATATGCAATTTGGTCCATTCGATTTAAGTGCGAACGCATGCCTGACCAATTTGTATAGGTATTTCCATACGCACGCAATTTCTTGTCATATTTATTGTCGTAGTGTGGACATGGCATTTAAAGAATATTTTTCTTTTGGGGAGAACAATAGCGGTTAACTCTCTAAATTCCTTTCAGTCACTATAATGCTAGCTTATAGAAATATCTTATGGTGTCAACGAGGTGTGAGAGAACGAAATTCGACTGACCACTCTTCTCGTTCAGCCACAGCGTCCTCTCGTTCCCTGTGGCTACGTTCTTGTACACGAGGGGTATCTTCCACACGAAGCCGAACTCCGAGTACCGCAAATCGTTGGCGACGAGGGTCGCGTAGCTCTCGTTCATGTCGCGCGAGAACCAGTGCTGTGTAGCTGTCAGCGTGGACCCGTCCCTCCTTAGTTCGACGTAAGGGAATCCCATCTGACGAGTCCAAGTGTCCATCATGGATGAAACGTCGAAGGCCTGCAAGACAAAAGTTGGTTCGGATTAAAATCGTGTAGCAAGACTACAGAGAAACCGCCAGCAGATGGCGATGCAAATTCCCACCAGTAACCTAGCTAACAACTGACAGAGTAATACACTCTTAAAACAAAAGAGTGAAATCCAGTCCAGTTGGAGAAGTGCATTTTCGACACTGGAAAGGTTTGAATATTAACTCAGACTGAGTTAAAATCACTCGTTTGGAGTGATCCTGTCGGAGGCTTAACACACAAAGAATCCATTCCTTCCGGGTAAGTGCATTTTCCAGACTGGAGGAGTGAAATTAACTCAGACTGAGTTAAAATCGCTCGTTCGTTTTAAGAGTGTATATAGTCGAGATACCTACTCCCTACCATAGGGATCATTTTGGTAGAAAATGGGTACCAAAATGCTAGTAACATTGGTGGCCTGTTTTCACTGAACACACAATCAACAGATGGAGAAACATGAACTCGTGAACTATCGATAAGCATCACCAAGCTCCCTGGCAGACGTCATCGGGTATTTTCTTGTTACACTGTGTGAGGAGGACATCTATCACATCCTTCTCAGGTGCGCAGATCCCATATTTCATCGGGTCATTCTTCGGGGAGTGGCTTCCACAGTGGAGGAAATCACCAGAAGTAAAAAAAAAATTGGACTCTAGTTTGCTTTGCATACCAGGGACACCGAGCAATCGGCTTAATTAGCCGGACGCTCGTAACAAGAAGTAGGTAATATGTGGCTTTCAAATATGTTTTATTTTGTTGTTGTAATAATTCTTATATACATTAAAAATAAACTAAAAAATCGCTAAGTAATAGAGTTATACAGGTTAAGCATTTTAAAATCAATAAATTAAGTCTATGGAAAAATATTTTTTTTTGGCTTTTAAGGCCAACCACAAAGAATTAAAATAGCACATTATCGTTTGGTTGTCGGTAAAATCTTTGGACACAAACCTCATTTTCCCTAGACCCTAAAAATGACATATTGCTGGTTCAATTAAGCCTTCCGCTTCTCAAAAACCTAACATGGCATGCACTGGTATAAATTTATTTTACTTCTAGCGTGAACAGATATTTTAAAATTTAACTGCATCAATATTCTCCATTTTAAGATGATAAGTTCCATGGATTTGTTTACAAAAGTCCATGATCCTTTAACAGACTGTAACTCACCATTGAGGAAGCATTTGTTAGTTCCTCCCATAAGTCCTTTGTCTCCGCGTTGCTGTATGCGTACTTCTTCAAGAAATTCGATAGACCTAACCTGAAGTCGTCTTTCAAGATACGTTGAAGCATTTTCATTACAGCTCCTCCCTAGTTTTGAAATAAAGACAGCGTTTTATTAGATTACATACAGAAAAGCAGAAGTTAACCGTGAAATTTAAAACCGTGGCGCCTCTTATGAGGCGATGGTCTCTTTTAATTGGAAAGAAAAAATAAAATTCTGGTTATAGTTTCGTACAGTATTCGTCTAACTGCCAATCGGCAATCTTAATTATGTAAAAAATAATCTAGCAAAAATAGTTTAAATCTATAGTACGACTTCAAAATAATCGCCCCCTTCTCCACCAACCAAGCTTCTCCGGACCATCTGCTGTCTGGATTTGCAGAAGAGTGAACCTCTCGAAAACCGTGCGTTAGTTCGATACTTTTTGTGGGCGAACGGTCGTTTGGACTTGTTCTAGTTGATCCAGGCCAAATGGAATAATAATAAAAAAAAACAAGATAATCGCCAACTCCTAAACCTAAATAAGCAGACCTTATTGTACGAGATGTCGAAGGCCTCTTTCGTGTTGGCGTCTCGCACGATGGGGTGCGAGTCCGAGCTCAAGTCCTGGCACATCATCCGCGTCACTTTCCTGACGTCAACCTCCTCGATGGAGGGATGGTACTGCTTGAGCGGCAGATACGTGATCATGGTGGACATGGCGAGGGCATGTGGTGGACATGCCCTCGCTCAGCCATAGAATATACCAAAGGGTGAAGCAGGGTAAACGGCTCAATTTCTCTCTCTTCTGATTTTATTGCTGTTTAGTTTTCTTGTGTCTTCCCTAATCTTTTGAACATTCCGCGGCGCCACTGAATTACGTCAGTTATTGACACATTTCGCCGGGACATCTGTTATTCCCAGATATAACGAAAAAGATCCTACAGGGGATAAGATCCCTGCTTGTGATCGATTCCGCATGTAACAAACAGGTCTTATTGTAAGAAATGAAGTCGAAAGCCTCTTCTGTCTTTTCCGGCAGGTGGGCGTCACGCCCGATGGGGTCTGAGCTCGAGGAAAAAGCTGTGGTAAATTAACACTTTGAATACCACCGGAAAGGATAAATAATCTGAAAAATCCAGGATACATTATCTTTTAAAGTTTTCGTCTAACTGGCAATTGGCCTTTGTCAATCCTAAGTATGTAAAAATAATCTAGCAGCACATTTATAGTACATAATTTAGATCTACAGTACGACTTTACAATATGATCATATTTATATAAGACTGTTTCTTAAGTAATTTTGAATATAAGCTAGTTTTAATTCGTTTGAATGTGTTTGTTGCTTCCCTTGGCGAATCATACATATTTTTATTGTATTTTGCAACACATAAATATTTAATAAAAGGATAGGTTGCTTGATTGATTGAAGAAAACCCAAACAAACAGACCTTATTGTAGGAGATGATGTCGAAGGCCTCTTCTATCTCTTCCGGCGTGTTGGCATCGCGAACAATAGGGTGCAAGTACGAGCTCGAGTCCTGGCACATCATCCGCGTCACTTTCCTGACGTCCACCTCCTCGATGGAGGGCTGGTACTGCTTGAGAGGTAAGTACATGATCATCGTGGACATCCCTTCACTCTCAACCATAGAATATGCCAAGGGGTGAAGCAGGGAAAACTGCTCAACTTCTCACCATTTCTCTCTCTTCTGATTTTATTTGCTTTTTTGTTTTCTTGTGCATTCCCTCGCCTATTGAACATTCCGCGGCGCCACTGAATTACGTCAGTTAGTGACAGATTGTTTCGCTGGGACTTCTGCTATTTCCAGAGAGAATAACAAAAAAAAAGATCCTACAGGGAACAAGATCCCTGCGCGTGATCGATTCCGCATGCAACAAACAGACCTCATTGTACGAGATGGTGTCGAAGGCCTCTTCCATCTCCTCAGGCGTGTTGGCGTCTAGCAAGATGTGGTGCGAATCTGAGATCGATAACTAAGTTGTGGTAAAATAACACTTTGAAAACCACGGTGAATATTGAATTGCTAAACGTTTGGTGCAGGATTACACCGGAATCCTAGATATTACCTTAAGCATCCTTAAAAGAAGATCCTTAAGCATGCAATAGTAATCAATTTCAAGAAATCTGTAGTACGACTTTACAATAACCAACAACTAAAAATTCAAACATACCTTATTGTACGAGATGATGTCGAAGGCCTCCTCTATCTCCTCCGGCGTGTTGGCATCGCGGACAATAGGGTGCGAGTCCGAACTCGAGTCCTGGCACATCATCCGCGTCACTTTCCTGACGTCCACCTCCTCGATGGAGGGCTGGTACTGCTTTAGAGGTAAGTACATGATCATGGTGGACATCCCTTCGTTCAGCCACAGGTCGTTCCACCACTTCATCGTCACCAGGTTGCCGAACCACTGCAAACGGGAGAGATATTTTAAGGGTGAATGAGCCCGGTTAACCCCGGGTCTCCAAACCAAAATGCCTCGGTGTTAATAAAATGGGAAAAAATTATTTTCTAAGCCTTTTTTTGTAAACCTTTGAAGGTTATTAGGTTAGGTTTCGTTTGAAATATCGTCGCACTAGAGCTACACGAGGGCTATTGGCGACGGGCGTCGTATTTTAGAACCACAGTCAGGTGACGAGCCAACACCTGAATATAAACCTTTGAGGGAAAGTGACTAACGTATATCTACATTTCTTGGCATTTTAGAATTATTTCACTCTTCAATTTCACTTAAAAAAGGCGGAACTAGCTGTTCACGTCGTTTGCACGAATAAGACGCCTTTGAGCACGAATTCGCATGATTTAGGAATTTAAATACTGGCTTTCGAGAGCGCTCGCTAGGCGGAGCTTAAACCAATCCCATAATCAGAGCCAACGTGCGCGAATTCGAAGCATTTCGTTTCAACTTCGCCCTACATTTTAAAACTTTGTGTAAATATTCTGATACGTTTTTAATCCATTCTGTACCATCTGTGAAATCCATTCTAAAATCTTCATTTAGCAGTTATTAACCCGGCAGAACTCGCGCTAACTTAGCATTGATTAAGTATCTTTTAGATCGGGAACTCAATCTGATGCCTAGCGCCTCCAAAGTGTCGAACGGAACTAATACACTATTAACGATTGATTTGTGATTGGCATAATTAAACTTTCCGATTGCAGCTCTGTTTCTTCGAAATGTACTATAATCCGTCAGATTTTAAAGGAAAATTAAAATTTTCGATCTTAGCGCTAACGTCGCTAACTAAACTGTCGCTAACTAACTGTAGCTAAAAGCTGTCTACACGACAGCTAGTCGTAAAATTACGAGGAACTGTTCCCGCCTTTTCCGATCGGACAACTCATCAACTGTCACTAATCATTGAATTGAAAGCCAATAACCAGATTTGTTTCAGCGATTAACTTTTCGACTATCAAATCATCATTAAATTTTCATAATTCATTTTTTTTTTTGGGGGGGGGGGTGATTTTGTTTGAAAAAACTACAAAAAAATAAAACACAGACTATTTGCAATTTTTTCTTACAGCTAGATAGTTAAATAACAAACTAAACCGCAATTGTGCTAAAGCTCCGAAAGGACGCTAGAAAAAGGCAGCCGTAAACCATTACATTAGTTCCCTTAGACACAATTGGGGTAGTTAGTGTCTATATCAATTTCAATATAGAAAATCCTTATAATGGTAATCCAATCAGAGTTTCAGATCTTAGAGTGTATTTAATCTATCTGGGGTCCATTAGACCCCAGGCGAGTGCTGCCGGGTTAATGCCTTATACCTGGTGCACTATCTCGTGTGCGATGACCCTGTCCACCTTGATGATTCTGTTGTACTCGGTGATGCCCTCGTTTACCAGAAAACGGTTCGTGTTGTAGGAGATGGCGCCCCAGTGCTCCATACCGGGGACTGGGTAGTTGGGGATGGCGACCGAGTCTGCAACATACAAGAATTTCGTTTAAAGTTTTGGATTTGGCAATCACTTTGTTTAATATGAAGTTTAAAGAAAATTGGGGTTTTATTAAATCAATTAAACATTTAATGCATTAATTATGTAAAAATCCTATCAAATCCAATTAATATATGTACACTCTTAAAACGAACGAGCGATTTTAACTCAGTCTGATTAATTTTCACTCCTCCAGTATGGCAAATGCACTTCTCCTTTTGGAGTAGATCCTTTGTGTGTTAAGGGGTCTAAGGAGTCTTAAAAATGTGCAAAGAAGGAACTACAAAGTATAGTTTGATCGCTTATGTAATTTTTTAACTACTCAATATACAAATATAATTTTTTTATATGTAATTCTACAAGATTTATTTATTATAAAACAAATTTTAAAATTTATGAAACTTTAGGCAAAACTAAAATAAATGATATTAAACATAAAACTATTTTAACACATTGTGATTAGGCTTGCGCGGCAAATTTTGAGGTCAAAATTGAAAAAATGACCAAGAAAATGACTTTATATTGTACAAATATGTACAAACTAGGACTTATACCTAAATTCTCAGCTCAATTTTAATTAGACATTATTTAAAAATAAATTTAAAATCAAAATTAAAAAAAATTATTAATTTTTTTAGAAAAAAGCTCTTAAAATAATTTCTTATTAAAATTGAGATGAGAATTTAGGTATAAGTCCTAGTTTGTACATATTTGTACAAAATAAAGTCATTTTCTTTTTCATTTTTTCAATTTTGACCTCAAAATTTGCCGCGCAAGCCTAATCACAATGTGTTAAAATAGCTTTATGCTTAATATCATTTATTTTAGTTTTGGCTAAAGTTTCATAAATTTTAAAATTTGTTTTATAATAAATAAATCTTGTAGAATTACATATAAAAAAATTATACTTGTATATTGAGTAGTTAAAAAATTACATGACAGATCAAACTATACTTTGTAATTTCTTCTTTGCACATTTTTAAGACTCCTTAGACCCCTTAAACCTCCGCCAGGATCACTCCAAACGAGTGATTTTAACTCAGTCTGAGTTAATATTCATACCTTTCCAGTGTCGAAAATGCACTTCTCCAACTGGAGTGGATTTCACTCTTTTGTTTTAAGAGTGTAGCTTTTGGAATATAACTTTCGATTCAAGTAACCTTGCGCGGCTTAATAAATTACATAATTTATAGTAATAATTACGTTCTATGACGTTATTGACTGTTCAAATAAAAATTGAAAACAATATTATCAAAACTAATACTTCCTGATTATGCGCGCTATGGTCATTCATTGCGTAAAACATTACACACATATAAAAAGAAAGAAAGATTCCTGATGATGTTAGTAGACATTCATTAATGTAGAAGAACCTACTGCAGAACCTAAGCCAGCTAATCCAGACCCTAACAATAAATTTAGCATCGTTGAAAAAAGCAAATCTAAAGTTAGTGTATTGTCCACGGAGGACTTTGGCATAAACGTCGCATAAACACAAGTTCCGAATGCTGAAGGACGAAATTTTACCATTCAAAAATGAGACATTGTGTCTAATTTTTCTGCCTTATGGGACGTACTTATGCAACACTTAGAAATCATTGGAATGGAATGGAAAATATCCAACTCATTCAATTAACCACAAACTATAAATTGCTGAGAATTGGATTTGCAGTACTTCACTTCATAGCTGGTTGGAGAAATCAGATAAACTAGTCACTAACTTCAGAACTATTGAAGTAAATTAAGAAATTTGAGTTTCTTACCCAATTTGGGAAGTACATACGGCACATCGAAGTACTCTTCAAACTTTTCCAGTAGTCTGACGGTGAGATTCAGGCCGTGCTCTGCCTCGTGGAGGCGATCAGGCGGGGCATAGGCACGAACCGGCTTCCCTTTGTAGTCAGCTTCGAGGTATTCGAAGTCCGAAACCATGAAGAAGACCAGATACGTCGACATTTTTACCGACTCTTGGAACACTGTCTTCGTCAAACTGTTCTCCATTGGCGTCGAATCCTCAACCGGCATGTTGGACACGGCCGAGTGGTTGGCAGAGTGGACGATGGCCATTTTGAATTGGGCCTTCATGGCCGGCTCGTCGAAACAAGGGAAAACCTTCCGTGCGTAAGTCGCCTCGAAACGAGTGGCCAGCAAGTACCTAGTTTCCCCAGTATCACGGTGGTAATACTGGTATTTTTTGATGCCGTAGCCGTCGGGTGAGAACTTTCCTTGGAATTCCATTTCGAGCACGTAAGTTCCTTTGGAAATGGGTAACTTGAGTCGAATCACGTGAAACTCGTTTCGCTTGTAGGACAACTCTTCTTCAATTGGGACATCTTCTCCACTGGTCTTGTTCCTCAGCCTAGTATGTCGCACCCTCAGTCCTGCCTCGTGTACTATGAGATAATCCGTGTCATTTTGAACCTTAATCTCCACCTCTTCATCTCCTTCAAAAGTATGCCCGAGTATATCCGGGCGAAGCGTGACGTTGTATCGTATGGGAATGATGTGTCGAGGGAGCCTGGAATCCTTCCAGGGCATGTATATGTTTTTCCGGAACCAGCCTCGGACTTCAGAGTAGTGGTTGCGGATCCAGTTGATGTTGGCACGAAGGTTGAGCAGTGCCTGAGAACGACTCTTGGAGCCCGATTTCGGAGCAGGATATTTTCGGTAAAAGTCCCGAATCTTGTCCATATCTTTTTCTGTACTGTATCCCTTGAAAACTTTCGTCACAAATGCATCGCTTTCGGGTAAGCCGTATGTCTTTACGAGTTGCGGCCATGTGTTGTATATAAGATGAGTGACGAGAGAAAAACCTTTAGGGTTCAGAGCAATTTTCTCCAACATGTCCAGGTAGTGCTGCTTTCGCACCAAAGTCTCGTTTTTGGCGTACTTGATCAATCTCTCGAGAAGCGTGTTGTTCCTGAAGGTGGTCAGCGCATTCCGCAGAATTTGCTTTTCGTAGGGATTGTTCTCCGTCAGATGGCGCTGCCACATAATATTCCAGGTTTCTTCTCCGCTGTACACACGAGCTCCATACTCGTACACCATGGGCTTGATGTCCTCACTTAAATTCCCACCGCTTATCCACTGCTTAAAAAGATAAGCAGCCGTTTCTAAGCAGTCCTGATTTCCGTTTTCACAAGCTGCCTTGATGACATACTTGCGCAGCTCTCTTTCTGAGTAATCTCCGCTATCTCCCCAGCCGTACTTCTTCAGGAGGTCTTTGCTCAAGTTTCTGATGAATTCCTTGATCATTTCTCTGACTTCTCGGTCCGATTTGAAGAACCACTTGATTCGCATCAGTTCGCCGAGGACCGTCCTCCATGTTCCGTGGAGTTCTTCTTTCTTCAGGTAACCACTAAGATTCAATGGGACATCGTAGTCTAAGTAGCCAGCGGATGCCAGTGAGAATGAGTCAAATAAGAGGTTGACTCTGTCGCTCGGACTCAACAACGAGTGGTTCGTCTCTAGAAGGTTGCTGAATACTTTCCAGTCATTTTGGTCATAGTTGACCGTATAGAAACCGGAAAAGTCGACGTTGAATTTAATCCATGAATGCTGTGGCATGGGAATGTTGATTTTGGCAGAAGAATTCAAAAGAACATAGGATACTTCTTCAGTTTCAGATGTTCTATAGGTCAGTGGGACTTGCCAAATGTAGTTGTAGGGCGATCTTTGGGTGTCGAGAACCTTGGAAATGGGATCTTTCAGAAACCTGTGCTGCTGAATGAGAACTTGGTCCCCAGATCTTTCTATGGTTATATACGGGTAGTTCATTTGATGAGTCCACGTGTCCATCAACAAACTTACATTCAGTCCCTAAAATAAAATCGAGGGCAGGATGTTAATATGAAATCGTAAATTAAGCTTCCACATGTGCTATCTGACTTTGCACAACGGATCAGAAACCCTTGGCGCGATTTTTTCGGATTTGGCGATAAATATTTTTTTGTGGCAACTGTCTGACTTCGACTGATGATTCGAATTCTTTGACTTCGCAACGATGACGTTTTCCGGCGACCCTATCTGACTATTATTTTTAAGCGCAGTATAGAGAGGCGTGACGTCAAAAGTCGCCAGAATATGGACTTTTGGCGCGATTTTAGAAAGTTCGCCAAGCATTACCGTACAGTAAATCTGATCCGTTGTAAAGTGGGATAGCACATGTGGTAACTTAAGTGACGAAATATAACCTTTAAAAAGGACATTGAACTATTATATGCAATATTGTAGTTTTCTTTATAACTTAGTATAATGTATAATGTATTAGATGATAAGGCTAGGTGTATTTGAAATGTTAAAAATACTAACTCGTTGATATTGTACATTATAATAATTTCAAGCATTTGTATGAATAAGTGAGAATTAACAATAATAAAATAACCAAAAATTAACTTGATTGGGGCGGTCCTTTAAGTCAAGCACTGCGATATATACCTTAACTATTACACTAAAACAATAATTCCGTAAGCAAACAAATAAATCTAAAATAAAAATAAATAAATTAATTAAATAATTTTTAAGTCATAAGAGTTTCTTAGAAAATTATGCATCATACTAAAAAAAGGCAAGATCGATTTAAAATACATTACTTCTTTTGAGGTGCTTGTAAATGCATCCCACAAATCTTCAGTTCTTGCATTTTTGAATGAAAATCGTTTCAAATAGCTCTAAAATAATATAAAGGAAACAGTCAATGCAATCAACTGAGAGATTAAATATCTTAGTAAAATTATTAAAAAGTGTTTTATTTAAATATTTAATTTGTGAATATTAAGAAAATTATCATATTTTTTTTGCTGCAATTTGCAATAAAACATAATCGAACTGTAGAAAATTTCAACTTACCGATACACCTGGGCTGAAATCTTGTCGAATGTAACCTTCAAGCATTCTCAACATCGAAGACCCCTAAAAGTTTTTTTTTAAGAATTTAATTAAAAAAAATCATGTTTTTTAAAAGCTAAATTTGTTATTTCTAGCGGACCATCCAAAACCTTTTAGCTAGCGCATGCAATAATACTATGATGTAAACTATAACTCAACGCAAACAGATAACTTCAGTAGCTGACCCGGTGGCGCAAAGGTTAGGGAGATAGACATTGGGCCTCGGGGTTCGGGTTCGAATCCCGATAAGGCATGAAAGTTTTTGTTTGTCGAGTATATGCGGTGTACGTGCTCGTTAAATCTGTTGGGTCTGAAAATCCTGTGGGTGGTTATTGCGTAGTTTCCCACTGGTACAGGTACATGGAAACTATTTCCCTCTACTTCAGGGACATGTCTAAATTGTTTAGGTGGCACGCTATAAATGGCAGCATATTTCACGTGTGTGTGTGTTGTGTCGGTCTTACTTGATATTTGACGAAGGTTTATAAGCGGTTCTCTGAACAAGCACACAAGCCTGAAAATATATGTCTACCAACCAACCAACTTCAGTAGCCTTGCCGATAACTTTTGCTTTAAGAGGGACTGTCAGTCCTATACACGTAATGCTTTATTTTTCAAATCATAGTTTCTTGAAAAGTATTTTTTAAACGTATGATCTGTTTGCACCAGATACGCAAATAGGGATGAAAGACAATTTAAAAAAGATTTGAAGGAACAATATCAATCAGTTTTTTAATTATTAATTTTTTTTAAAAGCTTCATTTTGAGAATCGTGGCGACATCTGTAGGACAACTTGGCTTAATTGATTAAAAAGATTTATTATTAATTTAAATAATTCACTCATGCATTATCTTTGTATGTTAATACAGAATTTAAATGATGCTTTTACATTTCAAGTACTTTTTATGACAAAAACGTTCATAACAAACGAGAATCTATGATTTTAAAATTTGGTGACACACAAAAATAAATGTCGCCAAATCGTAGAAGGAAAAAAACGCCAATATCTAAATCGTTCAAACTGTAAACCTAAACCACATTGAAAAGTGGGCGGAGCTCATTAAAAATCCAGTCAAAGAATTTCGTGCGACTTTTAAACTTGATTACTTTAGTTGTAGTATAGGTTGGATATATTTAGATTAGATTTGGTTTAAATTATCGTCGCACTAGAGCTACACGAGGGCTATTGGCGCTTGGATACTTTTAGCGATTTTGATATGTACAGCTGTGGAAAAAGTTCCCACTAGTGATTATTTCGAACGTTAGTCATCCTATAGAACCTTTTTGACTTTGTGTTTACATAACATCATGAGTTAATCGCAGGACAAAAAAATTTGCATTAGGAGCCGTCTTCATATTAAAAATGCTATTAACTTTAAAATTTCCAATGGCAGCACCCAATTTTACAATTTAGAAATATTAAGAATCCTCATAAACCCTAAATCTTAGTTTTTGTTACATTTGGCTGAATATTTGACGAGTTATTCAAATGGGGTCCTGGGATGTATAGTCAATGAGGATGAAGCCCTGACGTTATTTTTAGAATATTTTATAATCTTTTTTAAAATTCGAAACATTTTTTTAATAGAAAAGAAGGTATTGACATGGTAGTCTTCCCAAAGTGTCCCGCCTGTCTGTCCTTACTTCGGTGACGAAATCTCTTCTATCCATCAGATCTTAAGAATCATTTTTGTCATCGAAAGATAGGACAGCAGGGACCTAATTTCATACTTTTTGTTCTTCTGTTTGTACGTCCATACGGACATCTGTCATCTTGTCATGTCGACGAACGACCCATTAAAGTAGCATTGGAATTTAATTTTTAGTTATTTAAATTACTGTTGCCAGATCAGCAATATCACGAAAAAAATTATTTGAAATGTTAAGGCTTATTAATTTTTTCTTTGTAAATCGATTTGGAATGGCGTTATAAAAAATATACCACAATGTGATTTTTTTTTAATGTTTATGATATTTGTTTACTAAGAAAGTGGTTCACAGTGTTACTTTTTTTTGCTTTGAATTGGTATTAATTTACAATTAAATTCCTTTAATTATCAGTGCAATTTGGAGTTTTTTCATGTTTATCATTGCCAAATGTTCTGGATATATCAGGTTTTTTCAAATATTATAGTTATTGATAGTTATTTATTTACAAGAATCTCGTTTAATTTAAGGTGAGATTTTCAAAGCATTGCCAAAGATCACGGACAGGATGCTACAGGATGTGACTCGTTCAATTTTACATAATTATTCTTCAAACTGCAAATAAATTTAGCAAACTATAAAGATTATTTATTTAATTTGCGGAAGAAAAAAAGTAATTATAGTGGCCAATTTTTAGAGTTGAAGATTCAAATTGTAACTGAATGCTGGGTTAGTCTATATTTGTTCTGAAGTTATAAATCTTGTGCGGAAGTGGTTATAGGTGGCAGTTAATGTTATTATAATACCCTTGCGTTTCGACGAGAATTTCATTCTAGTACTTAAGTAACTGCACATGTAGGCTTTTTAATTCTTTAAGAACTTCTCGAGCAACATTCAAGAACATGTGTCGTTTGATGGCAGAGTACTGAAAGTTTAATGTGCCAATCACTCAGTCCGACGCTATTTTAGAGGCCTTGAAAAGTTGCAAAAAACACGTCAAGATTTCCCGGCTCCAAAGGTGTGCAATGTAGAAATCTTCTTTCAGAACGAATGTACAGATTAGTGGCGGGAGTAAGGCTTGTAATAAAGAGACCAGTGTATAATTTACAAGAGCAACCGAATGAACAAATTGACAAACTGCCACTAGCAATACAAAAGGTTCCTGCACATGTTTTTGAAGACCATAAACCCGCGTTTGTTTGTATCTTGCTGACCTTATTATTGCCTTTAAAACTGCTAATACGACAGATTCATTATACATTGGGGTTTCTACTTTTGCATTAGTATGCCATTAGTTTTAACAAACATAAAGATTGCTACGCCAACAATTAAAAGTACGGAACTAGATTTAAGGGGTCATAGTCTTAAAAATGTGCAAAGAAGGTACTACAAAGCATAGTTTGAACTTTCATGCAATTTTTAACTACTCAATATAAAAGTATAATTTTTTTATATGCAATTCTATAAGATTTACTTATTATACAACAAATTTTAAAATTTATGAAACTTCAGCCAAACCTAAAATAAATTATAACAAACATAAGACTATTGGAACACATTGGGATTAGGCTTGCGCGCAAAATTTTGAGGTCAAAATTGAAGAAATGACAAAGAAAATGATTTTATATTGTACAAATATGTACAAACAAAGACTTGTACCTAAATTCTGAGCTCAATTTTAATTAGAATTTATGTTAAGAGCTTTTTTCTAAAAAAAATTAATAAAAATTTAAGAAAAAAGGTCTGAAAATAATTACTTATTAAAATTGAGTTTAGAAATTAGGTATAAGTAATTATTTTCAGACCTTTTTTCTTAATTTTTTATTAATTTTTTTTAGAAAAAAGCTCTTAACATAAATTCTAATTAAAATTGAGCTCAGAATTTAGGTACAAGTCTTTGTTTGTACACATTTGTACAATATAAAGTCATTTTCTTGCTCATTTCTTTAATTTTGACCTCAAAATTTGGCACGCAAGCCTAATCCCAATGTGTTCAAATAGTTATAAGTTTTAAAATTTGTTATATAATAAATAAATTTTATAAAATTACATATAAAAAATATACTTATATGTTGAGTAGTTAAAAAATTACATTAAAGATCACCTTCTTTGCACATTTTAAAGACTTCTATGACCCCTTAAGAACAATACTGTTTATGTTCCGAAGCTAAACTAGTATTCCGAAGTTTACAGGGATGACTTTAGAGCAGTTCATAGCGGTATCAAATCTCGGTAATTATAAATAGAAATATAATGTATTAGTACGAGCAAACTAGAAAAGAAATCGTTTCCTGAAAGATCGTAATATTTACAAAATAAGTATAATTTATTAAACAAATAAAAAAATTAAATGAAAGAGAAATAACCAAACAACACAATTTTTTTTCCTCCAGAACATCGTCCGGGCTCGCAAAAGAGTACCGGAACCAGTTTTCGTTAGTCTAAACCTGATTACAATCGAATAATCTTTATCTTGTGATTGAGAAAGCTTGCCGTGCTCCACTCCCCAGAAAGAGAAACGTATCCCCTTTTTTAAATCGCCAGACGTATCATTTGGCGAAAATTTGTAACGCCACCTGGCGAGTCAGAATCAAAATAAAGTTGGCTGATAAATCCTCTTAAAAGAGCTGTTCGCTTGCTTTTTTTTCAAAATGCCTACCAATACAAAGAAATGGTTTGGTGTTTAATTTATTTGTAAAAATACTTCTGAACCAAAACAATAATTTTTATTACCTATCTTATTGAAAATTTGTGTTGATGTAGTCAAATTATTATGAGCAAAATAAAAAAAACTTACTTTGAGATACTGTATGTCGTCGTATATCTGAGAAGTGACTTTCACAACTGGCTGAACAATGGCATGGGAGTGGACGCTCTGGTCGCTCTGCATGGCTGTTATTAGCTGCTTCACGCCGCTGTCGTTATCCTGTGCGTAAACGAAAAAAAAAAACACTTGAAAATTTAATTAAATTAAATATAATTCTATTGAATACTAAAACCAGGAGCACAGGCTATTAGCGACATATTTCAATAAAGGTTATTTTCTCTGACCCAGGGCCTGATCTTCCATAAGGCATGTTAGGCCCGAGTATAGGGTCCCCAAATCTTATGGTTTTTCATGATAAATGGTTTAGCTCTCTGAAAATTTAGTAAATTGTACATTTTTGTGGTTTTACGTTTTTCTTAAAGCTAGACAATAAAGCATTAAAATACACTTTTTCAGAAAAATGCGTTAAATTAATGGTGATTTTTAATACTTTTTTTAAGAACAAAAATAGAAAATTTTCTGAAACAAAGTTTATTTTAATTTTTAATTTCTAGCGTGATAACTAGTTATTAAAGCGTTACATATTCAACACTGATATTATCGATACATAATTATGCATCATTTGTCACCACAGAAATATCTTACTAGTTTAAATCGAAAAACATATCCAAACAAAAACCTCTCAGTAAAAGAAGGCCAAGTTCTTTTTAAAAAAAATTGGCCTGGCCTTAAAAAGAAGTGAAATCCTGAAAAAGGTACCAAGTTCATTAAAAGTTCCTGATGTGTTATTGAACACCAAGACATTTTAGTCTTTGATCATTCTTATGTTTACCACATTCAAGCAAACTCGCACTTGTGTTTGTGTAACTTGGCCATTACGCATTGTGAAAATTTTGTTGAACCTTTTGCACTATGGGATGTTGAACCTTTTGCACTGGGGATGGGTGTAACCAATAAATTATTAAACATTGAGATGAAAGTATTCCTGAAGGTAAAGTGTTTTAAGTGTTTCAAGCGACACAAAAAAGAGGCCCAACGGAATTTTTTTTGTTTTTATAAGCTTTGTTTTCTGCCTAGTGGTCAAACAGAGTAATCTTGGCCTTCTCTTTTTTTTTTTCCTCGAAAAAATTGTCAATGAATATTTGAACATTGATATAACTTCTTTTCAGTATCGGTATTTTATACGTTTTTTTTTATAAATGTCGTAACCGAATTTCTAAACTACCATTATATTGAACTTGTGATAAAATAGTTACTACTTTTAGTACTTACTTACTCCTCGGCACTACAGTCCATGAAGGACCACAGCGCCACTTTTTCCTGTCCTTGGCTTTGACCCTCCAATTTTTAACTTTAATTCTTTTCAGATCTTCCTCCGCCTCGTCCAACCATCTCTTCCTAGGACGTCCAGCTCCCCTCCTTCCCTCTGGCTTTCCTTTAAATATTTTCCTTGTTGGTCTCTCATCACCCATTCGCTCAAGATGTCCAAGCCATTGGGGCCTTTTTATTTTTATTATATCCACAGTATGCCTTTCCTTGTATAGCTTTCTCAATTCCAGATTACTGCGAATTCTCCACACCTCACTACTTTTAGTGGCGGCCGCAATATCGTGGGACCATTGGAATCGAGTTGTACAGTAATGAATAATCATGTATCATAATACCTTAATGGCTTGTTTATTTTATTCAAAAATGCGTAATGGCCAAGTTACACAAACACAAGTGCGAGTTTGCTTGAATGTGGTAAACATAAGAATGATCAAAGACTAAAATGTCTTGGTGTTCAATAACACATCAGGAACTTTTAATGAACTTGGTACCTTTTTCAGGATTTCACTTCTTTTTAAGGCCAGGCCAATTTTTTTTAAAAAGAACTTGGCCTTCTTTTACTGAGAGGTTTTTGTTTGGATTTCACTTCTTTTTGTAGGTATACTAAATAAAATAATTTAAATAAGTTCTTAAATAAAAAAAACATGTTATTTTTAAATATGACACTTCCAATTGTTTTATAAATAGTATACTAACTTTTTTTTAGAGGACAATCAACGTGTTTAAGTAAACATGATATATAAAATAAAAACCATTTGACGAATGTATATACATTTTTTTAAATCTTGTACTGTTTCATTTTACTGCTTGTTGACCTCCCCCCTCCCCCAAGTACATTTTGTACCTATTTTAAACTAGCAGTATGGTCCCGATTTACTGGGAACCCGTTAACTTCGCATTGTTTCCTTTTAGAGGCATGCTTACTTGTGAAAATGGGGGACATTCACGGCCATATCCACCTGAGCTTCAACCGCGTGACATCACATGAATGTTCCCCATACACTTAACATCTAAACTAAATTCAATTCGTGTTAGCGCATGGGCAAGAAAAAGGCAAATTATAACAAAGAATGGGGCTGTAGGGAGCCTAGTGGTCAAGGATCTCGAACTTGAGATCGGAAGGTTGAGAGTTCGAGACCCGGTCGCCACTGAAGACCTACCGAGTATATGCGGAGTACGTGCTCGTAAAATCTGTTGGGTCCGAAAGTCCTGTGGTCGGTCATTGCGCAGTTCACCATGGGTACAGGTTCCTGGAGAAAATTTCCCTCCCCATCAGGGAGATGTTTAAATTGCGGAGGTGGCGACAGATAGCAGCATCTGTCATTAGTGTATGTGTGCGTCTTGTGTTGTCCGACTTGACGATGGCTTATAAGCGGGTCCTTGCGATCAAGCACACAAGCCTAAAAATATATGTCAAACCAACCAACCAACACTCAAAATCAAAACAAAAATAAAATTCGTGTTGGCGCATGTGCACTTAAAAAGCAAACGCTAATAGAGGATGTCATGCCCCCGTTTCGGCCCGGGCCATGTATTTTCAAGCCCTGTTATGGTCCCGCACTCCCACGTGGATGACGTTTTTTGAAACTAATTTTATTAATTAAAAAACACATTTAAATATGAAAAAACTAAGTCTCAGATGCCCACGTAGGTATTAAAAGGAATCTATAATAAAAATTTCGAATTTTTTAGAGCAGTGTAAGTAGGTCTTTTGCGATTAACAGACATACAGACTCTTTCTTTTATTATTATAGATAAATTATCACTAATTAAAATCATGGGAACTTCGTCAATAATGAACACCTTTTAAAACCTTTTTTTTTTTTCATGTACTTTTGGAACAGCTATTTTTCTTTATCATTTTATTGTATTAAATTTATAGCAGCTTTAACTTGTTTGAGTGTTTTATTATTTGTATTACCGCACTAGATGCATGCATAATTTATATCGTATTTTTGCTCTTTTAGTTGTAAAGCTAAAGTAAACAAAAAGTTGTCCATAAACTTTTGAGACGCCCTGTATAAGGCCTAAAGGTCATTTTGCGATCAAAATGCTTATATGACCCTTGGCGAAAACAATTTTTGTTGACCCCAATTACAGTTTGAAACCCGAATATTTGCTTTTATAGAAATTGTCAAAGCGTAGTATAAGTTCCAATTGTTATCAATATAATTTCATGATTTGTGTGTTTGGACTCGGGTATCTTTTTTTAAAATTGTAAACAATAGGGAAGAATTGATTACCCTTGTGTCGCTCTAGTGCGATGTTATTCCAACTAAAACAAAAAAAAATCATTTGCCTATTGTAAATCATTGGTTCCAGCCAACCATTGCTCATGCTTTATAGACCTTTAGCAATGTAACTCATCCTACAACCAAACAACCGTAACTCATTATAAAACATGGAGCTCGTTGCCAGCTCAGGTGTTGCACTTGCTTGAAAACCATTAAACTTAATCAAAATGATAAGTGAAATTTTTAATTAGTAATATCGTGTGCTAAATTCCACACTTGAAAAACCTTTATCGTATCATCTGAAGGTAAATAGCTATTTGAATTGTTGGCGATTCAATTAATCGCCGCTGGCATATCGGCGTATGTCAGAGGATTGTAACTGCTTTTGAAAAATGGCGCCAAGTCATTTAAGAACAAACCAGTGCAAAATATTCGATTTTCGGATTTTTTATGTTGGTTGCATGACAAAATCTACCAGCGTTCCAATTTTCGGGATTCTAGAACAAGTGGGTGTCATAGAACATTTTGATGATCGGTGAGTGAGTGAGTGAGCCCCAAAAGTGGTCATTTTCCAATTCAATTTTCTCAGAGATAAAAAGAGATATAACGCTGATTTTTTTTATACTCTTTATCAAGCTCCTATTGACTAAAAAAAATTTCTAAACTCATTTCTGTGATGCATAGAACCAAAGAACGGAGGGTCCGAAAACACGCCGAAACCCTTCCAGAAAAGGTTGGGTAGTGCCCTGAACTTGGCGGTTGCACTACCGTGCAACCAGATATGTCTTTTCAAAATGCTTAATTGGAAAGTAAAGGTCATTGGAGGTTAGAAGAACCAAATAAAATCCTTTTTTACTATTTCTCCCATTATTAGTACTTCAAAAAACTTATAACAACGGATATAGTAAAAATTCAGCATCAATAGCAGCTATGTTAAAAAAAGTCATACTTTATCGATGTGGGGTTCGACGATCTTCAATCCTTTCTGCGCGATGTATGTGGCAAAGCCTTCATTCAGCCAGACATCGCTCCACCATTTCATGGTCACCAAATTGCCAAACCACTAAAAAGGATAAACACTAAGATTCACAAATTGACGTTCATATACACTCTTAAAACAAAAAAGTGAAATCTACTCCAGTTGGAGAAGTGCATTTTCGACACCGTAAAGGAGTGAATATTAAATCAGGCTGAGTTAAAATCACTCGCGCGTTTGGAGTGATCCTGTTGGAGGTTTAACACACAAAGGATCCACTCCTTTTGGAGAAGTGCATTTTCAAGACTGGAGGAGTGAAAATTACTCAGATTGAGTTAAATTCGCTCGTTTGTTTTAAGAGTGTACACTGCAAAAAAAGTTGTTTTTAACACTTAAAAATTGTCAACTTTGAAGCCAGTTAATAACTGTTTTTTTACAGTTTAAAACTGTATTTTTTTGTAGGAAAACTGTAATTTTAACAGGGTGAAACTGATAATTTAGCAGGGAAAAACTTAATTTAAAAGTTTCTCCCTGCTAAAATAAAATACCCAATACTAGCCATCGTGACCGAGTAATTACTTTGTCGCAGACGGTGCAGTATTGGGCTCGCACGCAAGAAGTTCCTGGAAGGGGCGGTAAGGACCGGGCCATGCTTCGATCCAGGAACCTCTTGTGTGCGAGTTCAATACTGAACCGACTGCGACAAAGTAATTACTCGGTCACGATGGCTGGTATTGGGTATTTGTGCTTAACGATGATCTTAATCACGTGACTCTAATTTAACAGTTTCTTCCTGATAAAATTACAGTTTACCTGTAAAAAAATACAGTTTTCCCGGTAAAAAAACTGCAGTTTTAAACTGTCTTTTGGCGTCAAAGTTCACAGTTTTTAACTGTAAAACAACAGGTTTTTTACAGTGTAGTTTTAAATGAAAGTTATTTTCTCCCGAGTCATATAAAAGACAGTGATGTAATAAAATATTTTATCTTTCTTGGTAGCACAGCAGTACTGGCCTATAAATATAATGTTAAATTTCATTATAAAAATGAATTAAATAATTTAAAAAAGACAAACAGCACGTACAATTGCTTTAAACTGAGAAAATCTATGGCACGCATGTCATGTGATTATGCGGCATGTAAAATATCCCAAGATGGCCCATTTGGCTAGGGTTCTCTCGGCAAAATTAAATCTCGGCATACTTTAACATCCACAGAGAGCTCAGATTCATAGTAATCTGTGCGTCAAAATTGTGTGGTAGCGAGAATTGCCTAGATGATGCCACATTAAGAAAATGGCTCTTAGTTCTAGGGAATATGCCAAGTCTGCAAAAACCTAACCGCCAATATTTTCAGCCCCATTGGAGAAAAAAAATTACTTCAGAAAAATTTATTAAGGGTCATAGAGAGAGAGAGAGAGAGAGGAGTCTAAAAACGTGCAAAGAAGGTACTACAAAACATAGTTTGATCTTTCATGTATTTTTTTGACTACTCAATATATAAGTATAATTCTTTTATATGTAATTCTATAAGATTTATTTAATATAAAACAAATTTCAAAATTTCTGAAACTTTAGTCAAAACTAAAATAAATGATATTAAACATAAAGCTATTTGAACACATTCGGATTAGGCTTGCGCGGCAAATTTTGAGGTCAAAATTGAAAAAAAATGACCAATAAAATTACTTAATATTGTACAAATATGTACAAACGAAAACTTACACCTAAATTCTCATCTCAATTTTAATTACAAATTCTTAAAAAAATTAAATCAAAATTTTAAAATTTGTATTAATTTTTTTAGAAAAAAGTTCTTAAAATAATTTCTAATTAAAATTGAGCTGAGAATTTAGGTATAAGTCTTTGTTTGTACATATTTGTACAATATAAAGTCATTTTCTTGGTCATTTTTTCAATTTTGACCTCAAAATTTGCCGCACAAGCCTAATCCCAATGTGTTGAAATAGCATTATGTTCAATATCATTTATTTTAA
This sequence comes from Hylyphantes graminicola, assembly GCA_023701765.1. Lineage (NCBI taxonomy): Eukaryota > Metazoa > Arthropoda > Arachnida > Araneae > Linyphiidae > Hylyphantes > Hylyphantes graminicola. Next base: position 68,412,852 of record CM043113.1, on the reverse strand, counting down.
TTTTGGCTACAGTTTCATGAATTTTAAAACTTGTTTTATAATAAATAAATCTTGTAGAATTACATATAAAAAAATTATACAAAAAAATTGAGTAGTTCAAAATTACATGAAAGATCAAACTATGCTTTGTAGTACCTTCTTTGCACATTTTTAAGACTCCTATGACCCCTTAAAACTCTTGACAAGAAAGGCAAATCGGTCTCAATTTTGCCACGTGTAGCTTATCGTTTAAGCTATCCGGACATTAGCAGTAACACAAATGTTTAGACTCTTTTTCTTTTGTATATCAAACATATCTGAAGAGTAGACGGGAAAAAACACTTGATTTCGTAGAGGGCTTTCAGCAGTAGGCCTCTTTGGCAATGATAGCGAGAAATCGCCTAAACTGGTATATAAAGAAACCGGTTACTCGCTTTGTTTTCCTTTCGCGGCAACCCTGATTCACGCCAGAGATCGGTGAACACGAGTAACACGTTAGTGCCGCGAATGAAGAACCAAAAGAAACACCGGTTTTCTGTCGCCAATGTGCGCCAAGCAGACACATAAAGTAAGACTCTTAAAAAATCAAGTGGTTCTTCCCTGTACTCTTCATATATCCAATAGTTTTCAGTCACATCAGTAAACTCACCATGTGCGCCACTTCATGCGCAATGACACGACTGATCGCGAGTCGCGTGGCGATCGACGACGAATTTTCGGCGATCAGTCTCTCCTCCGAGAAAGTGATCGCGCCCCAGTTTTCCATGGCAGAAAAGAACATGTCAGGTACCGCGATCAGGTCTGAAAGAGGAGGCTTTTAAAGCATGGAAATAAATAGATCAAGTTAAATGTCCGGGGAAGACTATGCAATAAATAATACTAGGAGCGTGTAATATAAAAATACTTTGAATTACCAATCAATGAATATAGATATTCAGGTATTTTTCAAGGCATTTTCAATTATCTTGAAACCTTGCGTGATTTTCTCAAAAAAATTATTATTACGTTCGACAGGTACTAGGAACCTCTTGCAGTAAATTCAAAGTCTGAATCTTTTTTAGCACAGCTGCAGATGGTTTTAGGCAGACAGACGTCCCAATGTTCAAAACTCCCTTTTTTAGAGGCAACACGCTCTAAAAAAAAACGTGTAGAAAGCATAAAATCTACATTCCGAATTTTCGACTATTTTTACTCGCAATACTTTTACTGCCCCATATTTAATATTAGGTATAAATGTTGTATACTCGTTTGTCACCTCAGCAAGCACTCTAGCGGTGTACCCCTACAACTTTTATTGAGCGCCATTTTTCTTATCACTACGAAATAGTTCGAGGATTTAGAAGTATTTTATGCTCATTGTAGCTTAACTTTTTATTTTTCTTTGAGTAGTAATATTTTTCCATTCCGTTCGTCTCCTTAACATAAATGAAGGTTAAAAAAGCTAAGCAGTCGTTAGGTAACCAATTATTATCAACATTGATAAAGCAAGGCACCGGTAAATAGGTGGAGTCACATAGATTCATCTAATAATTATCCACGGGATGAAGTTACAGACTAGAGAACAATTAACAATATTGTCTTTCTGACTGTTAAAAAAAAATCAACATAACAAAAATCATCATATTGGAACACCACTTTCCTGTGCGACATCACAACTCCCCATTATCATGGCATATTCTTATTCTCTTGAGTTGCGTGCATTTAAAAATAATATTTAACAAGACGTAATAATTATTATAACACATTTTATGAAATTTCCATTGAAAGTTGATAGATTACTTTGTATACAATAGTCAACTTACCAAGTTTCTTTAATGGGAATGGAATGCCAAAGTAGGATTCATAGAAAGTGAGAACTCGACTTGCGATGTCCAGGGCATAGTACGTTTTCTCGACGAGGTGGGGAGCTGAATAAACTCGAAGCTGCGTATAGAAGAAATTTATAAAATAAACTAATTGAAAGTTATTTAAAGTTTATTTTGTATTATGTCTATGATGCAGCCATAGCTTCATAAATCGCGCTTTTCAACACACATTTGACAGAATTTGCCAAGAACATATTATCGAACACATTTTGACGAAACTTAGCCTTCCTTGGACAAATGGACAAATAGAAAGTATGAACAAAACTTTAAAGGATGCTTGGTACAGTTAAGAAAAATTCTAGAGGTTGGGTAAATGATAATGTTAATAAGACGTTTCCAAGGAGTTGAAATTTTTTGTACGATGCTTTACTTCACCAGCACAAAGTATATACTAATAGTTACTATTAACCAATTCTTACCTTCACTCCGTTTTCTGTGATGTTTTCTTTGAAATTGAAGTCGCTGACGACGACGCAAAGGAGGTAAGTCACCATGGGCAAAGTCTTCTCGAATTTCGTTAACAATAAGTCGTTCTGCAGCTTGCTAACAGACTGAAAACAAAGTAAGCTTTAAAATGACGTAGTATTTCTGCGTTGTACGAAAGCAGTTATTTATTTATCTGTTTTGTTCAAATACTATAGGTTGGATCAACCAGGTCGAGTGGGGTTGAAGATACTTTCTTCAACCTCAACTTCCATAGCAGACAACATATTGCATCCAAATTTTGAGTTGCGTTGAAGATATAGTTGAGTTGAAGGCTTGGGAAGACCATGAGTCAGATGGATGGACCAAGTGGAAGAAGGTCTTAAGACTTGGGGAATTACCAACTGGAAGAAAAAGTCGTCAACAGAGTAAAGAAAAACCATATAGGAGGCCAGGACCCTTCAGGGGCTATAGCGCCAATGATGATGATGATGAAGGTTGGGTTGGACAATTTTCGGGCGAAATGCCCTTTATTGTGTACGTATCATTATAAGTTTATTTAGAGTGACCTCAGACTTACCTCGACAGCAGAGTTAGAGAGGGCAAAGTGCGTGGAATTGTGAATGACGCTCACGTTGAAAGTGGACTTGAAGGAAGGTTCGTCGAAACACGGAAAAGCCCTTCTGGCGTCTACTGCTGCGAACTGGGTGACAGCTAGGTATCTGAGAGACGAAAAGAACATTTCCCAATTTAATTTCTACTTTCAATTTAAAGTTAAAAGCTTTAATTTTAGATTAAATACTGGCTGAAACAACTGGCACCAGATTCAGACACGGAATCGAGTCGGCAGTTTAAGGCACGCAAGTAAAAGAGTAGTTGCACACGTTAATCGTTTCTGAAAATGTGATTCTGTATCAGACACTTCTGATGTCTTAAATAAAAGTATTTAAATTCCAACAACTTTCTTGTAGTTGCGTTTCACAGACTTCGAACAATGTTAACGCCTCGAGTATAGCTAGACCCGTTTTAAACATAAAGTTCCCGGAAATTTTTGCTGTACCTACGCATGATTCAAACTAGATATTTGAAAATTGGGGCCTAACCGGACAAGATTTCTTATGCTTAAGGTTTTAATCAATGGTATTTGTCGGTGTTTTAACATTATTAGAGTGAAGAGTCAAGTAGCCAAACTCACATTCTCTAAATTGCAACTAAGATATGGGGTCCGGCATAAGTAAGCGACTTTTGCTAATGGTAAATTCAATCGAGCGAAGTCGTTAATGAAAAGGCCAGGCACTATATCTTTGTTTTACTTTGTAGGATGCGAGATTTGCAAATAGACCCTCCAAGTATAGTTAAAACGCTTCTGCAAATTAAAAAGGCAACTAAATGATTAAATATTGTTCATAAAAATATTTGGGATTTTTTTAAAAAATATTTCTTTACAAATTATGTTCCCCTTTTGTAAAAGCTCTTACAGTTGTAACAATATCACTGTAAATTATGTGGCACCTTAAGAGTTCAGCAAAACCCATTGAAATTGCTATTTGTGATAGGTCTAATTTTATTGAAAATAAAACCCAGACAAAGATCGTCCAATTTTATTAAGAGTTTCCAGTCTCACCTCCTCTCTTTCGTTCCAGGATCCGCATACGAACTCTTGTACAGCCCTTTCAGTGACATTCCGAGTTCCCCCTCGAACCTGATGTACAGCTTGTACAGACCAGGAGCCATCTTTTCCCTCGTCTTTATCACAAAGTAGTCATGTTCCTGTTGCAAAAAGTCATATTCGATTTCAATTTCTTGGCCCGCGTCGGTGGTTAGCTTCACGCTGGGCAAACGCAAGCCGACAGCGTGCAGCACTAGGCAGCCGCTTGGCCTCGTCAGCTGTACATCTATGGTCACGTTGCCGGTGAAGAGGTCAGCTTCTAACATGGGATGAAGTTGTAGATCGTAGTGAAGGGGAATCTGAATGCAAAAAGGAATACAAATGAAAACGGTTCATTTCATTCAACAGGGTGAGGCAAATAAAAGTGGCCCCAATGTAGAGTTAAGAATACGACAGAAATGTTGCCAAGTCAAAAGCCATTACAGAAACAGGTTTGCTAACTGAAGCTATTAATCGCTTCAATATTAAGCCAAAAGCAAACGCTTGGCGACTTATTTGCCGGCAGCTACGCTATGGTTTGAGAAGCTAGTTGAAATGAAATGTAAACAAGGTCAGTAGAGCTGATCAAAAAAAGTTCCCACTAGTGATTATTTCGATCGTTATTAATCCTATAGAATCGGACCTTTTTGTTTTTGTTAATACAAAGCATTCTAAATTGATTGTGATACACAAAATTTGCATTATAGGATGTCTTCATACAACACGAACCAAGATCTGCACTCTCCACTAGTCTATTTGTAGCTCTAATACAATCCAACCAATGCAAAAGAGGTTTGAGGCGGCTTCATGAGTTTTTCTCGCCAAGCATTTCAACGTATTTCTATCTCTAAACCGGCTCCACTTTTATTTGCCTTACCCTGTACTTACAGTAGAGTCCCGCTTGTCCAAGACCGAAAGGTACGGGACCAAAATTGAGCATAAAAAAAATTACTGCATATTTTGACAACTAAATCCAACTTTGTAAGTACGTATTTATTTTGTGTGTGTTTAGGGTAGGGTAGGGTATTTTACATATTCCGACTTGTGTGCTTGCTCAGTGAGCCGCTTATAAGTCTTCGTCAAGTAAGACAGACACAGAAAGATTTTTTACTGTCACAAAGAGAGGAAATACACCCAGGGCGAAGGCGGGAACGAACCCGCGCCCGTTACAGCACGCAGACTGCTGGCCTGCGATGCTTACCACTCGGCCATCCGGGCCCCTTGTGTGTGTTTATTTACAGGATATACATTTCATATTTAAACCGAAAAGCTCGGGATTTTTTTTTTCGATAAATCGAATTTCGGATAATCGGGACTCAATTGTACTTCATTTTTTTTCGGATAACCGGGATTCGGATAAACGGGACTCCAGTGTACTTTATTTTTGTTTTATGATGTACAAAAGCTTTAATACAGGGTAAGGCAAACAAAAGTGGCCCTGGTATAGAGATAGGAATACGATGAAATGCTTGGCGAGAAAAACTCTTGAAGCCGCCTGAAGCCTGTTTTTGCAATGGTTGGATCGGAGTAGCTTCACATTAGATCTACTCATAGACTAGTGGCGAGTTCAGATCTTAGTTCGTATTGTATGAAGACGTCCCATACTGAAAATTTTGTGTCTTGCAATCAATTTATAATGTTTTGTATTGCCAAAAACAAAAAGGTCTGATTCTCTAGGATAAATAACGACCGACACAATCAAATAATCACTAGTGGAAACTTTTCTCAATCAGCTCTACAAACCTTGTTTATATTTCGTTTCAACTAGCCTCTAAAACTGTAGCGTAGTTGTCAGCAAATATGTCACAAGGCGTTTATTTGGGCTTAATATTGAAGCGATCAATGGCTTCAGTAAGCAAACCTGTTTTTGTATTGGTTTTAGACTTGGCAGCATTTCTGTCGTATTCTTATCTCTAAATCGGGGCTACTTTTGTTTGCCTCACCCTGTATAATTGAGGTAGGTAGCAATTGCTTTACATAAGACAGGCATGCAATCTCGGTTTAAATAACCTTTTATGAGATTCGGAGGGTTTGTTAGCAACGAAATTGTCTCTTTATTATCGTTTCTGAAAATTTCCCAAGTAATATTCGTGATTTTAAAAGAAAACTAAACTAACTTTTCCATAATTCCAAAACATTTTAAAATTCATTTTTATACTGAAAAAAGTTACAAAATTAATTTTCATAGTTTTTTTTTTCATTCTTAGAGGTTCCTTTCGAAACGGTGTGCAAAGTCTTCATTGGCACGTCTATACTACTATCTGTTCCACCAATGATGTCGAACAGAGGGATGTCATGTCACCATAACTAATATTCTGGTCACATTAACTATGGTGCACTCTCAGAAATGAATACTCAAAAACGACGAAATTTTCATTAATTTTGACGATGCCGTTTACTGGCAAATGCTCCTTTCTTTCCTCTAAGTGAGGAAATTTGATTCGTCATTTTTATGAGGATTAGAGTTTCGTCTAATCTAAAGAAATAGTTCGTCATTTTTGAGCATTTGAGTACAGTAATGCGATTCAGTTTCCTCAAAAATCAAGATATAGAATCGTCAAATCAAGATCGTTAAAGTGAGGATTCGCGTCTACTCAAAAGTCACGTGAAATTTTGACGAAAAAATCCTCAAAATTAACGAAATGAGGCCTGAGGATAAATGAATCGTCAAAAAAATGAAAGTGTTATTTCTGAGAGTGTGACACGTCTGGCCAAGTCCCGTTTTTGGTGGGACAGTCCCACGTTTTGTCTCACTGTCCTGGGTACAGTATATATACCTCCAAAACATCACTTTTTCCCTTGCTGTCTCCTAAATCGGGTGAAATATAAGTATAACATAGGAGGGAGTATTGAATGAAACATTGTTTGAAACTTTTCACAATTTTGGGTTTTAAAATTCTGGTCACATTAACCGTACCTGGTAGGTGGGCAGACGATAGTGGTGCCAAGGTGCCGGTCCTTCGGTTTCTAGCCACGTTCTAACCCCTCTTGAATACGTTCCTATCCACTTGATGTTGTTGTTAACCACTTCTAAAGCTTGTTTTCGTCTCCGTTTTCCGGCCCCAGCATCGGGGTATTTGGTGAAGAAGGCTACCATCTAGAGGGTAAAGATTCCTTACGAAATGCCTGTAGATTTTCAGTTTCAAAAGTGATTTTATCAAGGTGTTAACTTAAAAAAAATCAAACTTCTCTAGGTTTTCAATGCCAAAAATTAAAATTTCCAGGTTTCGCTAATGGTTCATTTCTGTCACTCTTAAGTCATTTAATGAAGCGAATTCCAAGAGTCAGAACTCTTAGTTCTTAAAATAGTTTTCAAAGAGATTTCTCAAGAATTTTATTATTACATACCTAAAGCAAAAATAACAGATGAATAGTTTAAATCCTTAAAATTTTCCAGATTTCCTTCCCAAAAGGAAAATTTTTGAAAATAATCTCTGACCCCTCTAGACCAGAAAAATTGAATAACTTTTCCAGGAATTCCTGGTTTTTTAGATTGGTTGGCAATCTGTTTTGGCCCGTTTGAGCGTATACTAAAATGAAACATTTGATCACCTAATCAGGAATTTCATCAAGAGTTAGATCATTAATAATAATTCTCATTCAAAATGCAAAATAATCGTTAATCTTCACTTACTTCTTCCAACTCGCTTTCAGTTGTGAAATAACCACATATCTTTTTCACGGCGTTCCCCAGATAACGGTTGTTTAGCGTGAATCTGTCGAGAAAATACAATTTAAAAGTTCAATCAAATTATCAACTTTTTAGTAATTTTGTTACGATAAAAAATACCAAAAGTCTACAGCAAATAACAATGATAGAGTTACCAAGGTTTATCTGGGATTTAAAGTATGAGAGTTTCTAAGTAGGATTATACTTATAAAGACTTTGAAGAAAATCCTCTTTTCATTAGAAATGCTGAACTTATTTTGTGGCCACACATAGAAGTTATGTGACAATGCAGGTATGATGCTGCCGTGAGACTATGAGTAAGTCATGGAACTATTTCGTCACTTAAGTTCCCACGCGTGCTATCTAACTTTGTAAAGCACTAGAAATTTACCCCTTAGCGAGCCTTGGTTAATCTTGGCGAACTTTCCAAAATCGTGCCAAAAGTCGGCCAAAAACCCCACGGAAATAATAGGATAGGTTTGAATTATCGTCGCATTTAGTTTGTTCCAACTATCGTTGATTTGGCATGCCAGTCTGCCAATGAGAAGTGCCTGACAAGCGTCAACGAAGATCTGCAAATGTGGCTACTTGGACACAAGTAAGGATACTGTTTGTGCATGTATACTCTATATCACCACTTAAGGCGGGATCGTACCGAGCAGGCAACTCATTGTGGCCGAGGGCGACATCTGGTGAAGATATCGGAACTGCTATAGAGGGAGGTTCAGAGAATTCGGAGACTAGCAAATCAAAATGCTTAATTCATTGATTGACGTTTTTATCTTATTTTTCAATCCTTCTATAAGTAGCCGATTGGTCAGTTTTAACTACCTTTCCTAAGCTCCTCCCCTTGTCAACGTATCTCACACCTCCTTCGAGAAATTCCCGCCGTCGCCCTGGGTGCAATTCCTCTCTATCTGTGTGCCAGTAAAAAATCTGTCTATGTCTGTCTTACTTGACGAGGTTTATAGGTGGGTATCTGATCAAGCACACAACCCAGAAATACATGTGCCCACCAACCATATTCCCTATGAGAAGATGGGATGACTCACTTTGCAGGTTAATTGAATAACGTCGCACGAAAGCTACGCCTGATCTTTAAACTCACCACGTAAATTCTAGTTTCGGTCATAATCAGCCCAATCAAATCCAAGCTATAAAGTATCGTTTGGCAAGTTGAGTTACAAGCTTTTGTAATTTTTTTTCAATTTATGTTAAAATTTGTAGGTTTCTTTTAAAAGTGATTGAAAAATATACAAACAGTTAATACACTATACTATACGCATTAAAAAAAAGATAATTTGCATAAAAAACAGGTGACTACAAAAAGGGGAAGCAGTTACAGTTGGCACTAAAGTTTATTATGTGACACCATAAACATTTATACCTGCCTACCTATTGTTGTAATCTCTGCTGGATGTCATGACTAGTAATTTTTTGGTTGGTACAAAAATTTTATCAGGACATCCAACAAAGACAAACATTACCAGGTGGGTCGGGTGCAATTTTTTTTTCCGACATTCGGATAATCATTCATGCTTCGGATAATTGAAGTTCTACTGCACGCGGTTTTAGAATTTATATTTGAAATTATTTAAACATTGTGTTATATCTATCTGTGCATGGAATTTTGTCGACGTGCCTCGTAATTTTAAAATGCCGTCAGAAAGACGATGCTTGTATCTGACTGGGAACCAATTCGTAATATTGTGCAAGACTATGAAACATTGAACCGCAATGGATTTAATGTGCACAAACCCTCTCTATACGGTAGATATTTGATTGATATTATGATTTATAGAAGGATTACATTCGATCCTGGCATCGGATCTCTGGGTTTGCTGGTCAACTTGTTTACAGCTATACCTGCGAGAAAAATGTATTTTATACTAATCTTGGTTTATTTGATGCTTTAAGGGGCCATAGGAGTCTTAAAAATGTGCAAAGAAGGTAGTACACAGCATGGTCTGATCCTTCATGTAATTTTTTTAACTACTCAATATATAAGTAGAATTTTTTAATATGTAATTCTACAATATTTATTTAATATAAAACAAATTTTAAAATTTATGAAACTTTAGCCAAAACTAAAATAAATGATATTAAGCATAAAGCTATTTGAACACATTGTGATTAGGCTTGCGCGGCAAATTGTGAGGTCAAAATTGAAAAAATTACCAGGAAAATGACTTTCTATTGTACAACTATGTGCAAACAAAGACTTATACCCAAATTCTCAGCTCAATTTTAATTAGAAATTATTTTAAGAACTTTTTTCTAAAAAAAATTAAAAAATTTTTTTTAATTTTGATTTTAAATTTTATTTTTAAATAATTTCTAATTAAAATTGAGCTGAGAATTTAGGTATAAGTCTTTGTTTGCACATATTTGTACAATATAAAGTCATTTTCCTGGTAATTTTTTCAATTTTGACCTCACAATTTGCCGCGCAAGCCTAATCACAATGTGTTCAAATAGCTTTATGCTTAATATCATTTATTTTAGTTTTGGCTAAAGTTTCATAAATTTTAAAATTTGTTTTATATTAAAAAAAATTTATAGAATTACATATAAAAAATTATACTTATATATTGAGTAGTTAAAAAATTACATGAAAGATCAAACTATACTTTGTAGTACCCTCTTTGCACATTTTTAAGACTCCTATGACCCCTTAAGTTATTGTTTTGTTTGGTTACTTAGGGTTTTATTAAAATGTATGTCATGGAAGTCAATCATCCATGCGCTTACCAACCTGGATTCGAACGCGGAAACTACTGGTTGGGATTTATACGGGATATTCGGTATGCCGCGTATGCAGCGATAAAGGTTTAATAAATTACAGGAATAAGAAAATGATGCACATAAAGAAGACAAAACAGATCAGTCGGTTAAGGCTTTTTTGCCTTAAATGTGAAAGGTCCCATGTTCGGTCCGGGCATCGCCAAATCAACCGCCGACCTATAAATCGTCCGTGAAGAAAAATGTCCGACGAATAATACCCCTTGCATTGGGAATGCATGCTAAATATTCTTATTAGTCTCAACACTGCGTACGATGGCTTCTTGAACAGTTGCATTGGGTGCATACCCTGATGTCGACTCGTTACTTGACCGCGGTTGTAAACTACGACGCCCGTCGCCAATAGCCATCATATAGCTCTAGTGCGAAGATATTTCAAACTAACTTTACTTAACTATATTAGAGGGGCTGGGGAGCTTAGTCGGTTGAGCACACGCTTAGCATACGGAAGGTCCCAGGTTCGGGACCGGGCATCGCCAAAAAGTAGCTGCCGACCGATAAACGGCCCGTGCAGCAAAAAATGTCCGACACATAATACCCCGTGTAAGGGAGTGCACGTCAAATATCCTTCAAAGTCCTAACGCTGCGTACGATGTCGCCCTTAACGGTTGCGTTGGGTGCCTACTCAGGTGCTGGCTCGTCACCTGACTGTGGTTCTAAAATACGACGCCCGTCGCCAATAGCACTCGTGTAGCTCTAGTGCGACGATCATTCAAACCTAAAACTAAACTATATTAGAACACAACGGACGGAACACAACATGACCTCGCATTGAGAGTGGAACCGAATCATTAATTAAAATCGCGGAAGTTCAAAAATGAAAAACTGAAAAAAGTTACCTAATATAAAACACGCCAATACTGCTACCTAATGCCAAAACAGATTTAAAACGTTATGCAAAAATCCTTTTTGAAAGAAATGGTAAATTATACAACAAAAACTTCAAGAAGTACATGTTTTTCGGATTTTAACTTAAATTACTATTTCAACAAAAATATATAAGTCCAAATTTGTGCAATTGTTCACACTTTGTAATGCCTTTTTCTAAACTTCAAGTCCCCAAAGCATATTTCAAACTCTTTCAAATAAATCATTTGGAAGAAATTAAAAAGATTTTTTTTTACTAATTAAGAATTAGAATCCAATAGAATGAATCAATGCCATTTAAATTTTTTTTAAGCTTTTAAACTGGACGCTATAGTAAAAAATCCATTTGTATTTTCGAAATCGGCGTCCAAAAACACACAATGAATTGAAACTTCAGCTTACGGAGCAGAAGTTAAAATTCGCAGACTCTTGAAATTGAACTACACGTACCTTATCTTATGTGAGTTTCAGCATCTTTAACTAAAAGGGGAGGAGCTAACTTTAGGGGGCGGAGCTAACCCAGGGGGCGCTACTTCCTGGATAAGACTAGATATTGAAAATTTCATAATTTCGCTGCCACTTTTCTACCCTAAAAATGCAAATAATTGCGAACTTTTTTTTTTCAAAATTAATGAAATTAAAAGTTGTACGTCCCTATAATCGCGGTTTTTCAAATTTCGTCCTAGTTCATATTGTAAAACTGTTTATTAATAATCAAAAAATATTTTTAGGAATTTCAAAAAAATGGGATTATACGGACCTGCAAATCAGCTGCATGCATCATATAAAAAAAACCGCTTGCAAAAATATTAATTAGAGCCGGAGAAATGTGGCAGACTTTTTATTTTTTTCCCATAGGATTAACACAGAGAGAAGCCTTCGCTTGAGAAGCCGATTCTCGGTACTATTCCCCCTTAAGTTCCCACATGTGCTATCTAACTTTGCAAATCGCTAGAAATTTACTGAATGGTAACCATTGGCGAACTTTTCAAAATCGTCCCAAAAGTCGCCCGAAAACCCCACTGAAATAATAGGATAGGTTTGAATTATCGCCGCATTAGAGCTACACGAGGGAGAGCCGAAAAACGTGTTTGTTCATTTAACACCGGCTGTTCGGAAAACGTCATCGTTGCGAAGTCAAAGTATTCGAATCATCAGTCAAAAGTCAGACGGTTGCCACAAAAAATTATTTATCGCCAAATCCGGAAAAACGCGCCAAGGGTTAACTGATGTACTGTAAATCTGATCCTTTCACAACAGTTAGATAGCACATGTGGGAACTTAAGTGACGATTTAAAGGTTGTACCTTTCTACTAGCAGAGGCCACTTTTCTCGGACAAAGTTCCACACGAGAGGCCTTCCGATTGGATTTCCGGCGATGTAAGACAAGATGGTGAAGAAATCTTGACTCCTGACCCTTTCGCCGTCCATCGCATACTCCAGATACCTGCAGGAAAAAAAAACGCCAAAAAATTGTATTTAAAGCCAATAAATTAAATGCTACCCATAACACTATATTTTGCTTGAACTAAATGACTGGACACGAAAGAAAACAGAGGGAAAAACCGGTTTCCTGTTCCCAATGTCCGGCAAGCCAATACCTCCTAGATTAGAAGGCCAGCGAACTCAATGCTTGACGTCAAATTAGTGGACCGATTCTGTGGTTTTGACCAATGATCATTCGTGACTAGATCTTGCATTTGAATAAATTTTTAAGATAAGATGAATTAAGATGCGACGTCATCTTAAGATACGACGTTAATTGTCAACAAATCGATATTGGTCCACTAGTGTGACGTTGTGTTGCTTAGTTCTTCGGCCTTCTAATCTAGGTGGTATTGGCCAAGCCCATTAGAATAAAGAAAGATTCTTAGGCAATGAAGCTGTTTTTACCATGTACTCTTCTATTAAGATTAAAATTGAAGAATGAATGAATGAGCCTTCGTGTTGTATGCCATTATTAACCCTTTCAGTCCCAAAAGTTTACTACGCTACAGAAACATCTGATATTCATAAAATAAGCTTATTTTAGGTCAAATATACGAATTCCATAAGAAAAAAAATTCATTTAAATTTTTATATGGTTTTTGAAACAATGCCAACATTTTTTAACTGTGGAAAACAACAAAATAAAAAAATATATATTACCTAAAAACACTTCGAGTTATATATTTTAAGGTATCTGACCATATTATTAAAAAAAAATTCGAAATTATTTTAACCGAAATAGTTTAAATTGTGTTTTAAATATGTGGAACTGAAGTGAACTTATTGAAAATCAGGTGAAACGCTTGTTGGCTATTTTCTAAATAAAAAAAATAGTAGTTCTGACTTCTATTTAGATTAATGTAAAATATTGTCCAATAGAACAAAGTGTGAATAATCGAATGCAGTGTGTTTGGATGTCATAACGGGACATAAACATTTTGAAAAAAAATATTGAAAGTGATGATGCCAAATGGCATCACTGGGACTGAAAGGGTTAACCCACCTGAGTATGAGCTCCGGCTTCCTGACGTGGGCCAGCCCGTTCATGAGGGCCTTCTTCTGGGCCGGCGACTCCTCCGCCTGGTACCGCGACCACACGAAGTGCCAGTGCTCCTCGCGCCCGATCTCGGCCATGCCGAAGTTGTACACCATGCTGCGCAGGGCGGACGGCACCCTGTAGGGGAGAGTGTTGTACCTTGGGACAATTTTTACATTTTAATTTTTTTCTTCGATAATCAAAGTCAAAATAAAAATTTAAAAGCAGCATATGCAGCAAAGCAGTATATGTCTAACAACCAACCATACAATGTAAAATATTGCAACGAGGACTTACTCCTGGCCTTGCGTCCAGTTCTGAAAGAGCTCGGATGCGTACGAGAGGCATTCCTCGTTGCCACTGTGGCATGCCAGGCCGATGATGGTGGTCCTCAGCAAGCTGGAAAAGGAAGATCAGTTAAGTATACACTCTTAAAACGAAAGAGTGAAATCCACTCCTGTAGAAGAAGTGCATTTTCGACACTGGAAAGGAGTGAATATTAACTCGGACCGAGTTAAAATCACTCGTTTGGAGTGATCCTGTCGGAGGTGTAACACACAAAGGATCCTCTCCTATAGGGGAAGTGTATTTTCGACAATGGAGGAGTGAAAATTAACTCAGACTGAGTTAAACTCGCTCGTTTGTTTTAAGAGTGTACTTTCTATTATTACAGACTGCAATAACAGCAAAGTTTAATATTCTTTAACTTTGCGCGTGAAACATGGGAGTATCGACGCGCGAAGGAAACAATGTATATTATACCGCGGTTACACTACCTTGAGCGCTTACTTAGGCAGCGATTTGAGTGTGACCTTGGTTTTGCCAAGGTTAAAACAACCAAGATAGATGGGTTCGTGGCCTTGAGCACCAACTTGAGTGCCAGCTCGGTTTTTCGCGGTCACATTGCCTTGGTCACTGACTTGGTTAGCGTCCAAGATAGTGTATCCGTGGTATTATACCAACAAATAAATTATTTGCGACAATATTATACGTTGTTTCCTTCGTAAGTACTCTCATCAATGTATAAGTTTGTGAAGCAAAACTTAAAAGCAAATCTATTCATCTTACTTACTTATCTAAATGGTTGTCAGATGTTTTCCATCCTAAATTCTTGTACAAATCATTGGTTAGATCCCTTATATAACTCTGAAAACAAGATTAGATATTGTCAGGGAAGCAAATCTACAACACCAAGGAATTATATAATACAAATTCGAATTAAAATTACAAACTTGATATGCTTGTACAGAAAAAACCTCTCAATACACAATTTAAATTTTTTTAAAGCAGTAAAACACTGAGTTGCGAAAAATAGTTAGAGAGAAATTGCTATACATAGACATTTTGAATAGTCCCGATAAATGTCCATGAGTTTTACGTTAAAAAATAAAACTGATGTCCAACGATTTTTCAACAAGATTCGGCGGAAAGAACCGATTTTGAAAGGGGAAAAAGGACGGACACAGACAGACGAACATCGTCAGGATGTCAAAACCTACTTTTTTATTCTTAAATTCTCTTGAATTAAAAAAGGAAAAGTAGGCTAAAAGCATTGAATGCAGTGGGGGGAAATGTGTATTAGAATAATGTTTTCCGTTGAATTAACACAAGAGCACAATGGTTTGGAAACCCGAGGTCATAAGGACTTCTTCGGCTTTAAAAGGGCAAAAATTTAGTTATTTTGGTGACATTGCGGGCTTTTTTTTTTTTTTGATTAAAGGAAAGGGGAGAGATGAGCGTTATGAGAAAATTTATCCTCAACAATTAATAGTATATATAATGAATTTTTTTTAAATAATTTAAATGCAAAAATATTAATTATATGTTTGAAATGTATTTATGGAAGAAAAACCTACAAAAATGAATAATACAGAAAAAATCCAAAAGATTCTAATAAAAATTCAAGACTAAAAAATTTGAATGCAATACACACCTTTGGGAGAAATGATCAAATTGGGTGATTGGGAGAAAAGATTCAATCGTGTTACGACGTCAAAGTAGCCAAAATGTAGTACAAAGCCAAATATTTAGTGACCCTAATTTGAAAACTTTTTTTTTATTTAGCAAATTATTGTTAAAGAATTTTTAAAAATTTTGGTTTTTGTAATGAGCGAAGCCCCTCGAAAAATCGTTAAGCTTTCACAATTTGCCGAAGGCCTCCATCGTTCACTGTCCGTTCTTCAGGATAAAAGTGACACGCTTACGCGGCAAGCTTTTCATTTCCTCGTCTAAGTTAGCAAAGAAAAATATTTTGTGTTCCTATTTTTTTTAAAAAAAAGTTATTCTTTATTTCGCTAAATATTTTTGAAGAATTTTAATAATTTTTAGTTTTGTAATGAGCTTGGCTACACAAAAAATCGTCAAGATTCCACTGGTTGCCGATGGAGGATCTAGGCTTCCATCGCTTACCGTTCGTTCTCCAGGCTAAAAGTGACACGCTTTTGCGAAAAGCTCGCCACCGCGTCGTAAAAGTTAGCAAAGACAAACATTTAGTGTCCTTATTTTTTAAAATATTCTTTATTTCGCTATTTTTTTTAAAAGAATTTTTATGATTTTTAGTTTTTGTATTGAGAGACCATCCGAGACCACACGTAAATCTGTCATGATTCCACAGATTGCCGAAACGTCATCTAGACCTCCATCGTTTACCGTCCGTTTTCCAGGCTAAAAGTGACACGCTTATGCGACAACCTTGCCATAAATTCATCTGAGTTAGCAAAATCAAATATTTAGTGTTTCTATTTTTAAAAAGATATTCTTTATTTTGCAAAATATTTTTTTAAAGACTTTTTATAATTTCCGATTTTTGCAATGAGCGAGGGCCCTACGAAAAATAGTCAAGATTTTACAGGTTGCCGAAGGAGGATCTTGGTCAACATCGTTTACCGTCCGTTCTTCAGGCTAAAAGTGACACGCTTATGCCAAAGGCTTGCCACTACCACGTCAAAGTTAGCAAAGACAAATATTTATAGTCTCTACTTTTGAAAAGTTATTCTTTATTTCGCAAAAAAAAATTTTTAAAGAATTTTTATAGTTTCCGATTTTTGTAATGAGCGAGGGCCCCACGAAAAATAGTCAAGATTTTACAGGTTGCCGAAGGAGGATCTTGGTCAACATCGTTTACCGTCCGTTCTCCAGGCTAAAAGTGACACGCTTATGCCAAAGGCTTGCCACTACCACGTCAAAGTTAGCAAAGACAAATATTTAGTGTCTCTACTTTTGAAAAGTTATCCTTTATTTCGCAAAAAAAAAAATTTAAAGAATTTTTATAGTTTCCGATTTTTGTAATGAGCGAGGGCCCCACGAAAAATAGTCAAGATTTTACAGGTTGCCGAAGGAGGATCTTGGTCAACATCGTTCACCGTCCGTTCTCCAGGCTAAAAGTGGCACGCTTATGCCAAAGGCTTGCCACTACCACGTCAAAGTTAGCAAAGAAAAATATTTAGTGTCTCTACTTTTGAAAAGTTATTCTTTATTTCGAAAAAAAATTTTTTTAAAGAATTTTTATAGTTTCCGATTTTTGTAATGAGCGAGGGCCCCACGAAAAATAGGCAAGATTTTACAGGTTTCCGAAGGAGGATCTTGGTCAACATCGTTTACCGTCCGTTCTCCAGGCTAAAAGTGGCACGCTTATGCCAAAGGCTTGCCACTACCACGTCAAAGTTAGCAAAGAAAAATATTTAGTGTCTCTACTTTTGAAAAGTTATTCTTTATTTCGCAAAAAAAAATTTTTAAAGAATTTTTATAGTTTCCGATTTTTGTAATGAGCGAGGGCCCCACGAAAAATAGTCAAGATTTTACAGGTTGCCGAAGGAGGATCTTGGTCAACATCGTTTACCGTCCGTTCTCCAGGCTAAAAGTGACACGCTTATGCCAAAGGCTTGCCACTACCACGTCAAAGTTAGCAAAGACAAATATTTAGTGTCTCTACTTTTGAAAAGTTATTCTTTATTTCGCAAAAAAAAAATTTTAAAGAATTTTTATAGTTTCCGATTTTTGTAATGAGCGAGGGCCCCACGAAAAATAGTCAAGATTTTACAGGTTGCAGAAGGAGGATCTTGGTCAACATCGTTTACCGTCCGTTCTCCAGGCTAAAAGTGGCACGCTTATGCCAAAGGCTTGCCACTACCACGTCAAAGTTAGCAAAGACAAATATTTAGTGTCTCTACTTTTGAAAAGTTATTCTTTATTTAGCAAAATATATTTTTTAAAAGAATTTTTATAATTTTTCGTTTTTGTAATGAGCGAGGGTGCCACGAAAAATCGTCAAGATTCCACTGGTCGCCGAAAGTGGATCTAGGCCTTCATCATTTACCGTCCGGTCTCCAGTCTAAAAGCTACACGCTTACGCGCCAAGCTTGCCACGACCTCATCCAAGTCAACAAAGACAAATATTTAGTGTCCCTATTTTTTAAAATATATTTAGCAATATATTTTGATAATTTTTGGTTTTAAAAAGAGCGATTTTCCTTATTAAATATTTAGTGTCCCTATTTTTTGAAATATATTTCGCAAAATATTTATATAATTTTTGGTTTTAAAAAGAGCGAGTGGCAACAAAAAATCGATGGGCTTCAAGTCTATAATTAATCACAATTATTTAGTCACTCTATTCTCAAATAATTTTACTGTCTTTGGCAAATTTGTTTTAATTTTTAATTTTGAAAAGAACGAAGGGTATTTCTCAACTAATTTTACCTTGAGTAACACGTTGACTTCCGTGGCTTCGAGAAGTTGGCAGAGGTAAACGAAAGAAGCGTACGCCGTGGCCCACGGGATCAGGTGAGTTTCGTTCTTCAAGTATTGACTCATGGAGAAGAACACGTCGAAGCCGATGTGACCACCTTCGGCCAGGAGGAAGGAATCGAACAGTAGGTTGGATCGATCTGAAGGAGTCAAGGCCTAGAATGACATAAATAAGTTCATATTTGCCATGTAAATAATAATAATGAAATATTTGCTAAATAAATAATAATAAAAATGAAATATTTGCTAAATAAATAATAATAATAATAATAATGGAATATTGGCTATGTAAATAATAATAATGGAATATTTGCAAAATAAATAATAATAATGGAATATTTGCTAAATAAATAATAATAAAAATGGAATATTCGCTAAATAAATAATAATAATGGAATATTTGCTAAATAAATAATAATAATAATAATAATAGAATATTTGCTAAATAAATAATGATAATAAAGTAATATTTGCTAAATAAATAATAGTAATGGAATATTTGCTAAATAAATAATAATATTGGAATATTTGCTAAATAAATAATAACAATGGAATATTTGCTAAATAAATAATAATGATAACAACAATAATAATGTAATATTTCGTAAGAGTTTCGTCGTACGTATTTAAGTAAGTTAATATTTGAGTAATAAGTAAATTACTATTTGAGTAATAAGTAAATTACTGTTTGAGTAATAAATAACTTAATATTTGCTAAATAAATAATACGTTAATATTTGCGCATTAAATAAGTTATTATCTGCTAATTAATAATTGCTTATTGTGTAAATTCAGTTATCTTGCTACAGCTCACAACTGCGTAAATAAATAGCAATTTTAAGATTCCTAATCAATGCTTTTTAAAGAATAGATTGATGCTGGTTGATTGTTTGGTTGTTATACATATATTTTCAGGCTTGTGTGCTTGCTCAGAGAGCCGCTTATAAACCTTCGTCAAGTAAGACAGTCACAACACACACACACACTCACACTCACATGCACACATATACGTGACAGATGCTAGATTGATGCATTTTCATTGAATTAGATTAAGAACCAATAGCCCTCGTGTAGCTCTAGAGCTACGAACAAAAACCTGACATGAAAGAAGTTTAAAGATATTTAAAAGTTTTAAGAAAGTTTGAGGATATGGTGTAATGCTGATATTTGGGGTCAGTGTTTGGTTAGAAATATGAAAACTAGATGGCAGCACTACCAAACTATAAAATTTTAAATATTATGCTTTAAATTACATTTCCGTAAATGACACATTATTTTACGAACAAAAACCTGATATAAAAGAAGTTAAAAGACATTTAAAAGTTTTAAGAAAGTTTTCGGATATGGTATAATGCTGATATTTGGGGTCAGTGTTTAGTTTTAACTGGATTAAGTAGATGGCAGCACTACCAAGTTAGCAATATTTGAATATTGATCACGTGTATTCAAATTCATACGATACAAAAACTATTGCACTATTAGGTTAAAAAGTCTCCAAGCCAGTACCTTTGCATAAATCCAATGAAAAAAATTTATGTAGTGAATGCTTTTACAAGCGTTATTTATGTGATAAATATAGCTTACTTACAGGTCTCTATAATTTTACTTTTTGAAATTGGTTAGAATATATTTTGTTTAAAATTATTTATTGAAAATTAAAAGAAATCTTGGAACCAATGCCAGAAAGTGGGATTTATAGAGTCCTGAAAATCAGCTACGTGTATCGACAAAAAAAACCTTTTGTCAAAACATCATATATATCCGTTGAAATGTGGCCTAAAAACTACTTCTTTTCATCACTGACTTAACCCTTTCAGTCCCAAAAATTTACTACACTACAGAAACATCTGATATCCACAAAAAAAGCTTATTTTATGTCAAATATACGAATTCCATAAGGAAAAATAATCCATTCAAATTTTTTATATGGTTTTTGAAACAATGCCAAAATTCTTTAACTGTGGAAAACAACAAAATAAAAAAATATATATATTACCTAAAAACACTTCGAGTTTAATATTTTAAGGTATCTGACCATATTATTAAAAAAAATTTAGTAATTATTTTAACCGAAATAGTTTAAATTGTGTTTTAAATATGTGGAACTGAAGTGAACTTATCAAAAATCAGGTGAAACGCTTGTTGGCTATTTTCTGAATAAAAAAAATAGTAGTTCTAATTTCTATTGAGATTAATGTAAAATATTGTCTAATGAACAAATTGTGAAGAATCGAATGATGTGTGTTTGGATGTCATAACGGGACAAAAGCATTTTGAAAAAAATATTGAAAGTGATGATGCCAAATGGCATCACTGGGACTGAAAGGGTTAAGGGCGAAAGAGCCCTAATGACTTCTAAGTAAAATGCCTCCGCGTTAACCCTTTCAGTCCCAGTGATGCCATTTGGCATAATCACTTTCAATATTTTTTTCAAAATGTTTATGTCCCGCTATGACATCCAAACACACATCATTCGATTCTTCACACTTTGTTCTATCAGACAAAATTTTACTTTAATCTCAATAGAAGTCAGAACTTCAATTTTTTTATTTAGAAAATAATCAACAAGCGTTTCTCCTGATTTTTTATAAGTTCACTTCAGTTCCACATATTTAAAACACAATTTAAACTATTTCGGTTAAAATAATTACTAAATTTTTTTAATAATATGGTCAGATACCTTAAAATATATAACTTGAAGTGTTTCTAGGTAATATATATTTTTTTATTTTGTTGTTTTCCACAGTTAAAATTTTTTGACATTATTTCAAAAACCATATAAAAAATTTAAATGATTTTTTTTTCATATGGAACTCGTATATTTGACCTAAAATAAGCTTATTTTGTGAATATCAGAAGTTTCTGTAGTGTAGTAAATTTTTGGGACTGAAAGGGTTAAAGTAAGGTAAAATTTGTTCATAATGTTCATCTTTAATGAACGAAGTATTTATTATAAGTATTTAAATTGATTGAACATCTTACTGTGTGATTAGTTGTGAGCAAGTGAATGAATCTGTCCCATTCTTCTTTCTCGTAGTTCACCAAATAAAATCCAGTCTGATTCACATTGAACTTCACCCAATCAGAATGATCGGTGTTCACTGTAAAGTTTCCTGAAATATAAATTTATAAAATCACTATTCAATAAATCTGCTTAAAAACTGTTAACACTTACACTCTTAAAACAAAAGAGTGAAATCCACTCCAGTAGGAGAAGTGCATTTTCTACAATGGAAATGAGTGAGTATCAACTCAGACTGAGTTAAAATCACTCGTTTGGAGTGATCCTGTCGGAGGTTTAACTCACAAAGGACACACTCCTTTCGGGGAAGTGCATTTTCTAGACTCGAGGAGTGAAAATTAACTCAGACTGAGTTCAAATCGCTCGTTCGTTTTAAGAGTGTAGTTAACCCTTTCAGCCCCAGTGATGCCATTTGGCAATACTGGACCATTTTGCATCATCATGGTTCTAATCATAATTAAAAATATACAATAGGGCTGACATCTATTGGGATTGATTTAAAAATTTTTGATAGAAAAAAGTTTGAACAATCGAATGATGAGCTTTTTGATATCGTAAATGGCTATAAACGATCAGAAAATTATTTCTAAAATGATGATGCCTAAATATTGGGACTTAAGGGGGAATGGGCGCATTTGAACGGGGTCTCCAAACTCAAGTGCCGCAATGTTAATCGAATGGGGGAAAAACTATTTTCTTTGCCTCATTTCTCCGGCTGTACTGAATATTTTTACAAGCGGATTTTTTATGTGATAAATGTAGCTGACTTACAGGTCTCTATAATCCCACTTTTTCAAATTGCTTCGAATATTTTGTGTAAAACAATTTATTGAATATTAAAAAAAAATATTCGTACTAAATTCAAAAAGTGGGATTGTCGGGACCTGTATGTCAGCTACATTTATCACATAAAAAATCCGCTTGTAAAAATATTCAATACAGCCGGAGAAATGAGGCAAAGAAAATAGTTTTTCCCCCATTCGATTAACATTGCGGCACTTGAGTTTGGAGACCCCCGGTCCTGCGCGCCCATTCCCCCTTAAGGGCGAATGGAGCTCGATCGACCGCTGGACTCCAAACCGAAGTGCATCTGTTTCAGTTCAATGGAAAAGAATTATTTTCTAAGCTACATTTCTCCGGTTTCATTGGATATTTTTCAAAGATTTTTTTCGTATGATAAATGGTGCTGACTTACAGGTCCCTACAATCCCGCTTGTTTTTAAAAAAAATGTTCGAATTTTTTTAAATTTTCAATAAATAATTTTACAACAAAATATTCGAACCAATTTGAAAAAAGTCGTTTTGTAGAAGCCTCTAAATCAGCTATAAATTTATCATTAAAAAAACTTCTGAACAAATATTCTATTCAGACAGAAAAACGTGTCTGACGGAAAATGTGAAAATCATTTTTTCCCCACATGAACACAGATGCACTATGGTTTGGAGACTCGCGGTTGATCGGGCTCATTTGCCCTATTGTCATATGTATATTGTGGTGGAGCCAAAGTAAACAAGTTTGTTTATGGTTTCTACAGTGGAATCATGAGCCGATAGGATATTAATTCACTAATTTGTAGTTATCCTAATAACATTTAGAACTATAAATTAATAAAATAATGTAAGCATAAATGCAACATAATGAGGTGTGGCTGTCAGCACAAATATCATAGACTAATACTCGGGACAGAGAAACTACTTTGACATTTAAGTATTGGGCTTGCATGCAGAGGTTATGAGATCAAAACCTAGTCGACCTTTACCTCTTCAGTAGGACTTGCGCACATATGATAACCTACAAGCAAGCAAAGCTAAGTCCTGACATTCAAAGCAGGCGTCAAAGTCCTGGCAATCAAAGCAGGCGTCAAAGTCCTGGCAATCAAAGCAGGGGTCAAAGTCCTGAGCTTTAAAGCAGGGGGCAAAGTCCTGAGATTCAAAGAAGGGTCAAAGAAAAAGCAGTGGTCAAAGTCCTGATATTCAAAGTAGGCGTCAAAGTCTTGAAATTCAAAGCAGGCGTCACAAAGTCCTGATATTCAAAGCATGCAGCAAAGCGCTGAATCTCACATGAGGCAGCATCAACACCAACTCACTGGAAGAGGAGTACCGTGTCTGTCTGGAGAAATACCCAATACTAGCCCTCGCTACACAGTAGCTGCTTTTTAGCAGAGGGAGACCTTTTGCAGAGGGCTTAAAATAAATTTATGAACACAAGGAAATTTCATCCTTTCTCGTTTAACCCGTTAAGACAATGATAAGAACCAACTCAAAATGGATCCGTCCATTATGCTTTGGCTGTTAATAAAATCTTTGAACACTCTTTGGAATTGTACCCTTCACCCCTAGAAGTGACGTAATGCTTGTCCAATTCGGCTTAGTGGTCATATTCTTTAAACATTTGAAACATCTGAAAGCATAACATCTAAACATCTGAAAGCATATTCTTTAAACATTTTTCTTTTATAAACTATCTCTGAAATTATTACGTCCAATTAAAAAATCCAGAATAAAGCCAGTACACAAATCATAGATAATAAATTAAAAAATTTCACACTCATATTTTTAAATTTATAAATAGAGTTTAAATAAAATATACTTACTATCTTTTTCATCTTGTAACCAAACGATCCCAGTATCACCCTTTCTTGTGACGTAGCTTAACGGTACAGTCCAAACGTACCTTACAAAAGAAAACTAAATCAAATATAACAGTTGAAGAATATTGTATGGTTTTAAAAGTGTTGGAGGATATTATGCAATGCCCTATGTAATGTGGAGTCCGAGTTTAGCGACAGATAATAATCATAGATGGCATCACCAAGGAAAAGAACTTGTTTTTAAAAATTGTGCCCTATTTTGTATTTTTTTAAGTTCATTTTTTTTTTGATGAAAACGAAAGATTTGCCTGAATAAATTACTTCATATGTTTAGGAAATTTTTTTCCATTTATTTCGTAATCATATAATCTAATTTACTGTTTTTTCGAGTAACATTAACACAACGAGTCCGTTTGTTGTTTGACAAACGAAATAAGAATCATTCCGCAGTTTTTAGACACCGAAATAAAATATAACTGGAAATATCATTCCGGTTACAAAGAATTGTAACTGGTGCGATTCCATTATCTTGACGGTGCACGCACAATTAAAAGCATTTTTCATTTGACGAAGAGTTTATAACTTGATCGCCAAATGACAAGGGTAGTCAACATCGATAAATCACCAAAAGATGCAAGAACCAGAGCTAAAGCCTAAAATGAATCGGTATAATTAGCTTCCTGGATCTGGTTTTATAAGTTATTAATTATTCTTAACATTTAAAAGCAATCCAGTATACATAACAAAACGTTTCTTTTACACATGGCGTTTACAAAATAGCTTTGCGGTCTGAGATATATTTAGTTTACAAAAAAGCATACTTTTTACACTCCTTGCCATCCAAAGTTGGGTATGGGGAAGATCCTTCCTCGGAAGTAAAGAGTTCCATAAATTATTTGCAAATCCATCCAGATAACATGTTTAAAACATTAATTTTGTTTAAGGTATAACAGATTTGAATATTACTTGAGAAAATTTGGCAATTTTATCAGAATGAAAAGTGTATTTTGGTTAAATTATATCATTCTGTTTTTAAATATTACCTTACAAGAGTTTGCAACTAACGGACCAAACGTGCTTTCCCCGCTGCCCTTTTACCCAAGTTACACTCTTAAAACAAAATATGAAATTCACTCCCATAGAAGTGCATTTTCGACACTGAAAAGGAGTGAAATTAATTCCTAAATACCTCGTAATAGCTCCTAATCACCTTAAAATCGCTCGTTTGTTGTTAAGATTTTTGGAGGTTTAACAAAAAAAAGAGTGAAATCCACTCCTTTAGGGGAAGTGCATTTTCGACACCGAAAGGAGTGAAAATTAACCCAGACTGTGTCAAAATCGCTCGTTTGTTTTAAGAGCGTAGGTGGCAAGGAGTGTAGAAACGTCGTCACTCTTGAAACTGACAACTGTCCTTGTCAAAATGAAACTTTTAGCGCCTGTCTCTATATGAGGTGCGTTGTTTAACGCGAAAAACTTACTCTCGCGAAGTTTGACTGTTTTGTAGAGCTTCGTTCTTCAAGAACCTCTTCTGCTTCGCCACGTAAGATGAGGAATTTTGACCACTCCGTACAACATTGATGTAAGGGAAGCCCATTTGTTCCGTCCACGTTTTCATTATACTTGAGATGGTTTGGTTACCCTGAAACAACATTACCATCAGAAAATATTATTATACAGGATGAGGCAAATAAAAGTGGCCCCGGTGTAGAGATAGGAATACGTTGAAATGCTTGGCGAGAAAAACTCTTGAAGCCGCCTGAAACCAATTTTTGCTTTGGTTGGATCAGATTAGCTTCACATGAGAGCTACTCATAGACTAGTGACGAGATAAGATCTTAGTTCGTATTGTATGAAGACGTCCCATAATGCAAATTTTGTGTCTTGCAACCAATTTAGAATGTTTTGTATTAACAAAAACAAAAAGGTCTGATTCTCTAGCATAAATAACTGCCAAAATAATCACTAGTGGAAATTTTTTTTGATCAGCTCTACAAACCTTGCTTAGATTTCATTTCAAGTAGCTTCTGAAACCATACCGTAGTTGCCGGCAAATAAGTCGCTAAGGCTTTGCTTGGGCCTAATATTGAAGCGATCAATAGCTTCAGGTAGCAAACCTTTTTTTTGTATTGGTTTTTGACTTGGCAACATTTCTGTCGCATTCTTCTCTACGTAGGGGCCATTTTTATTTGCCTCACTCTGTATTTAAACAAAATACACCCATTGTTTTATGTCCTCGGCGGTGCTCGCAATTCTGATGAATTCTGAGTCTGCGCTTGTATTCGGCTAAAGACCACCGTGTTGCTAATGGTGGCTGACGCAAGTTAAATATGTTGTGGTCACAAAGTCCTCCATGCTCCCATACCAAATTAATACCTCTGGGGTACCAGATCAGGGGGTTATCGGCCTTTGATCTGCATCGAAATTCCGATATGTGAGTGCGAATGAATGTGTGAAAGGGACCTTCCTGTAGAACGGATGCGTCATGTTTACGAGCAAAAGTCGGACTTCCTTCCTTGTGGCGCTCAATAAAACGGAAACCGCCCCACTTCGCCTAAAAATCGGGTGTAGTTCTCTACTCGGTTACCGAGGGCATTAGAAACAACAGCAACACAACCATTTTTACTTTCGTATTCTGTTTAAAAGATAAATATGATACTCTGTAGGACAACCACTTTATATGGTTAACAACTTATTCCTATCCAAATATTTCTTTAAAAAAACGACTTTCTAACTCGGCACAAGATTATTTTATTCGGCTCAGGCCATTATTTGGCCAAAATTACTTTAATAAACAAAATCTTTTTAAATTGGACCCCTAAAGAAACTGAGAAACTCACTGGGTGTCCACAAGCTTCGGAAAGCTCTCTCCACAGGTCGGCAGTCTTCGCATTTCGGTACTGGTACTTTTTGAGGAAATTCTGTGGAACAAAAAATGTAAATTTTTTGCTGAACTTTTTGTAAGACTTACATTAAGCTCACACCGTTGATAAATAGTTATTTAAGCAACTAGTGTCGAAAATAACACTTTATTAAGCGAGGTGTCTTTTATTTCACGAGCGAGTGAAATAATGACACGAGCTTAATAAAGTATTATTTGGCACGTGCTTGCTTACAATATTTCTTATAATAACGTGCAAAAGCGTCAAATTTGTGTTCTTACTTTTGTCATATTTTATTTCCTTTTATAATTTTTGTAGAACTTGTAGTTTTCATGGAGATATTAGAAAATGCAAAAGTAATGAACCAATAGAAATAAGTGAGTTTCATGACCATTTAGTGTCCATGGAGATATTCATGACATCATTTTGTTTTTCTACCAATCAGATACTCTTATTTACTTTACCCCACTAGCGCCGAAAGTCCCATCCCCACTGTCTGTGACGTAAGCACGTAAAGTGTCATTTTCGAAACGATTTATGAGTAAACATGATATAAAAAAGTGAACTTTTTTTCACCTTGTTATAAAAATATTATTAAACATAATCTCTACCATTTAAAATAGCTAAAAACTCAATTAATAATAATGAACCTCAATAAAAAAGGTTCGATGCCAAATGTGTAGCATATAAGAATTTTCATTAGTTTTTCCTTTATTGCTCTACCGAATACTACTTTATTTTATGGTTATAAGTAGTACATAATCATCTAATTTAATGAATAACTACTAATTCCTTTGCAAACAATATGGGTTAGAAACTGTTATGCATCTTTAATGTCTTAATTACGAAGGTATCATGTTTAAAAGTTCACAGAACTACGAGTTTCATACATATTTCGGCATGCTTATTGCTCGTGATCTAAGCTATTTTTTTCATATTTTTGTAAATTAAACTTAACTTATTGTAGCTCACTGTGAGACCAAACATTATTTTGCTACCTTGTATGATAATTTTTACTTTTAATTACCTGACATAAAGTATAAGGTAAAGAAAGTATTGCGAAGGGGTCGAAAATTAAAAGTGAAGACTTTATGTGGTTTCGTTGGTTGGCAGACATACATTTTCAGGTTTGTGTTCTTGGTCAGAAACCCACTTATAAACCTTCGTCAAGTAAGACAGACATGACACACACATAAGTGACAAATGCTGCCATCTATCGCTACCTCCGCAATTCAGACATGTCCCACTCACAGGACTTTCGGACCCACAGATTTAACGAGCACGTACTCCGCATATACTCGGTGGGTCTTCAGTGTTATCGGGACTGGATCACGGGACTTTCCGAATCCGAGACCTTAACCACTAGGATATACCCACGGCCCGATTTTATGTTTTCTACACGTTTTGAGATGCTTGGGAGTTGATTCTTAAAAACTTTATTTTTGAGCATTGGTCCGTCTGTATGATGACTCAACAGCTCGGATTAAATGGGCCATAGACTTAAAAATTTAACACGCGGGTTTCTATAAAACCTGTAGGACGTCATAGTAAGAGAAATCGCGCATGGACAAAGGACAGCTGCTATGGAACTTTTATTGAGAATTAGTAAAAAATTAAAATAATCAAACGGACTTAAAACTTAGAACAGGAGTTAATAATACACGTGATAAAATATTTTTAAACAAAAAGGAGCACATGTAGAGCGCACAGACGATATCAAGAGTATTTAAGTTTAAAAACAAGAAAACTTACTGAAATTCCAGTTCTGAAGTTATGTTTTCCAACAAAGAATTCTAACATTCTCAGTACAGAGGCGCCCTGAAAGAAATACACAAAATTTTGATTATAAAAAAAAAGGACATTCTTTATCTCGTACACCTTAAAAAAAGTCCATTGTTTTACAGAAAAAAAATCTGTAAGCTAGCGTGCCGGAAAAATTCTGTATAATTTTCAGAGAAAAATTGGTGATTTTATACGAATTATTTTTAATTTTAATGCAAAAGCTGTTTTTTTGACAGACAAGTTGTAAAGAAAAAAAATGTACCCCCTGTGGAAAATCAAACTTCCAGTCAACCCAGTGATACTTACAATAATGCTTTCCAGATCTAGTTAAAGCCCGAACTTAGGTTCGAACCACATACTGTTAGATCTCCAGTCCAACAGTACGCAGCGTTTCAACAAACAGTTAAAATACTTGCTCGGTTGCAGTGTAGTACTCTCTCGCTTTAAAAAACAGACAGAACACAGCTTTTACTTTAAACAATACTTTTATGGGGAAAAAACTGTTACAAGAAAATTACAGTATTTTTCTGTAAATACGTTTTTGTCTGTAAAAGTATCATATATTTTTGCTGTGCAGCTAAAACGTAATGAAAAATATTTATCAAGCCATAAGATATCGTTGGTTAGATTACAAAACCGAGCAAATTCTAATTATTTCTGGTTTGTGAAAATGGTGGGCTTATCAGTATCAAGTTTTCCATCACTGTACGCTTTTGTACATTCGTGGTTTTGTCATTTGCCGACGATATGATACATTTACCTTTCCATACGAGATGTCGTCAAAGATGTCTTTAAAAAATTTCGGTATTTTTCTGTAAATATGTTTTTCTGTAAAATTAACAGATTTTTTTACAGTGAAATAAAAAAATTTCGGTAAAAATATTTATCCGTAGCCACATGAATGATCTATTTACTTTTCACACTAGATGTCGTCGAGATCTTCGTTAAGGAAAATGACAGTATTTTTCTGTAAAATAAACAGATTTTTTACAGTATAGCTAACATTTTTGGCAAAATTATTTATCCTACCTTATGATATGATCTATTTACTTTTCCATTTGAGATGTAGTCGACGATTTTATTTTAAACAACATACTTTTACAGAAACATTGTTTGGAGGAAATAATAGTATCCTTCCATGAATATTTTTAACAGATTTCTTTTTACAGTGTATCTTTAATTTTCTTGAAATATATTTATACAATCACATGATATGATCCATTTACCATTCCATATGAGATGTCGTCGAAAATCTCCGTTAAAGAATATTACAGTATTTTTGTGTAAATATTTTTTCTGTAAAATTAACAGATGTTTTTTTGCAGGGATAGCTAAAACTTTGTGGAAACATATTTATCACACCACATGATTTGGTCCAATTACCTTTCCGTATGATATATCGTCGAAGATCTCCGTGATCTCGTCGGGGTGGTCAACAGGTTGGACGATCGGGTGCGAACTCATGGTCGAGTCGATGTTCATGACCGGCTGTAACTCCTCCGTCACGAACTGAGACATCTGACCGAAAAAATGAAAATAATTTGCATGTGTCGTGGCAACAGAAATGTTAACGAAAATACAGGGCGGTTATAAAATAACGCTTGCTATTCGGAGTGGTCTGTAGCTTGAATGAATAATCCGAATGCATCAAACATTGAGATACTTACTAATCAAGAAGATTAGAAAAAGAATGGAATCATTTAAAACAAACAAGTCTCTTGACCAGGGTTCTAAAATACGAGGCGTAATTGGATGTGTTGGCCGTAATTAGCCATAATTGGCTATGCCTCGTAGTTTAGATCCCCTGTCAAGAGACTGGTACGTTTTTTATGATTATTCTTTTTTATGATTATTTGTTAGGATTCTATCTTTTTTTATGATTCCATTCTTTTCCCTCCTTCTTGATTAGTAAGTGTCTCAAATTTTGATCCATTTGGATTATTCATTCAAGCTACAGAAAACTCCGAACAGCGAGCGTTATTTTATAACCACCCTGTATATTCCTTCTCGATTTTCGATTGGTGATCCAAGTCAGGAAGGAACACAGGACCAATAGCAGAACCCATAGTAAGAAGAAATCTAGAAGAAATTTCGTCCCCCGAAACAGCCCAAATGAAGAGTACACAGGAAGAACCCCTTCATCACCTGGGAATCAGCCCGCATCAGGCTGTTTCGCGAAGATAGCGAGTCATCGTCTAAACTGGTTTGAAAAAGACTTTTCGCATTGGTTATTAGCACGGTTTACTCTCTCTCTCTATGACCAGGATTCACCGCGAAATAAGAACCAAAGGCAAAACAGGTTTTCGATCGCCATAACTCGCCAAGCCGAACTCAATAATCATATGGATAGATTCCCATGCGATGAAAGTTTTTTCCCCCTGTACTCTTTAATTGGCATTTGATGTGAAAAAAATGCTTAAGAGCCATTTTTTTTAAAACTTGGCCAAATTAAATAGGGGCATGATAGTTGATGTCTTCGATTTTCTTGAAACTTTCAGGATATGTTAGTAGTACTATGATAAGAAAAATAAAATTTCAGTTTTTCTTAACTCCGACTTGCTTGACCTCTTGAGAGGAGGTCAAAGTTCGAGGTAATAGACCAATGGTGTACATAATATCATCCTTCTACTTCTAAAGCCGTAAGCGTTTCATGATTTTTTTTTTTTTGAAATATGGATACTACTTGATACTAGGTACATGTCAGCATAATTAGTTTGGTGGGTCACTCATGCGGCTTTGAAGGTCAGGGTCGTTTGAAAAAGGTAATTTTCGTTGATTTTTGTCATTTTTCTGCCTAATTATCTGCTTAAGCCATAAGTGACCCACAAAAATAATTATTGGAGTAGTTGCACACACTAGGGTAGTACATAGAAAAATATAGAACACCATTGGTGGCCCTTTACTTTGGTAGTTACAGAGTCTCAAAGAGCAGAAGAAGTATCCATATTTCAAAAAAAAAATCATGGAACACTTATGGCTTTAGAAGTAGAAGGATGGTATTTTAGTACACCATTGGTCCATTTACCTCGAACTTTGACCTCCTCTCAAGAGGCCAAGCAAGTCGGATTTAAGAAAAACTGAAATTCACTTTTTCTTATCATAGTACTACTAACATATCCTGAAAGTTTCAAGAAAATCGAAGATATCAACTATCACAAGTTGTCCCCCTTTAAAAAAATGACTCTTAAGGGGGAATGGGCGTGCAGGACCGGGGGTCTCCAAACTCAAGTGCCTCAATGTTAATCCAATGGGAAAAAATTATTTTCGCTGCCACATTTCTCCGGCTGTATTGAATATTTTTACAAGCGGTTTTTTTTATGTGATAAATATAGCTGACTTACAGGTCTCTATTTTCCCACTTCTTGAAATTGCTTCGAATATTTTGTGTAAAATAATTTATTGAATATTAAAAAAAATATTCGTACTAATTTCAAAAAGTGGGAAGATAGAGACCTGTAAGTCAGCTACATTTATCACATAAAAAAATCCGCTTGTAAAAATATTCAATACAGCCGGAGAAATGTGGCAGCGAAAATAATTTTTTCCCATTGGATTAACATTGAGGCACTTGAGTTTGGAGACCCCCGGTCCTGCACGCCCATTCCCCCTTAAGAGAGGTAGGCGAATACCCAAAATTCAACAAAATTCTAAAATGTTTACTATTACTTTAAACTTTTCCAAATTTGGCATAGTGATTTCAAATATAATGAATAATACGATTTAGGCATATTTTTTTTATTTAAATATAATTTATTTATTTTAAACGGTGTTTTTCTACTATAAAAAGAGGTTTACACCAACATTTCTGGCATAAAAAAGTTTTACATTAATTTACCTGAAATTTTTCACAGATGCTATTTCAATATATATCTGTGCCATGAACCTTTAACATCTGATGTAAATATACACGTTTTTTTTTAAAAATGTCCTAGTGTAAGTTAATCGAAAATAATATTTTTTTGTGTGGTTAATTTATAACATTTTCTTAATAACGTCTTTTCTTGTAATTTGTATGTAACTCTGGAGGGTCATTGCATGCATCAGTTCAAGACGAAGAATTTAACACTTAATTAATGTTTATAGGATGAAAATTCAATGTGGTAGACTTGTTAGCGTAAACCTCTTTTTTTAGTAGAAAAACACCGTTTAAAATAAATAAATTATATTTAAATAAAAAAATGCCTAAATAGTATTACATAATTATTAAATGTGTTTTATTATTTAATTAAATGCGTTTTTCTACTAAAAATAGGAGGTTTACGCTAACAAGTTTAAAACATTGAATTTTCATCCTATAAACATTAATTATGTGTTAAATTCTTCGTTTTGAACTGATACATGCAATGACCCTCTAGAGTTGCATACAAAATACAAGAAAAGAAGTTATTAAGAAAAATGTTATAAATTGACCACAAAAAAAAAGATTTTTTTTTCGATAAACTTACACTCGGACATTTTTTAAAAACAAAACTACTGTATTTACATTAGACGTTAGAGGTTCATTACACAGATATATATTGAAATAGCATCTGTAAAAAATTTCAGGTAAATTAATGTAAAACTTTTTATACTAGAAGTGTTGGCGCAAACCCCTTTTTTAGGTGAAAAACCCCGTTTAAAATAAATAAATTATATTTAAAAAAATTGCCTAAAAAGCATTGCTCATTATATTTGAAATCACTATGCCAAATTTGGAAAAGATTAAAGTAATAGTAAAAATTTTAGAATGTTGGGTATTCGCCTACCTTAAACTGTTGGCCGCGGGTTCCGGACACAATCCCGACAGCCGAAATCCCGACAAGCCATAATCCCGAAAGCCATAATCCCGAAAGGCCATAATCCCGACAAGGACGAAATCCCGAATGGGTCGAAATCCCGACAAGGACGAAATCCCGAATGGGTCGAAATCCCGACAAATCTATAAATTTAAGCCGTTATGCTTGATTACGGGCAATTTAATTGTTAATTTTTGCTTTAATATTTTTCCATTTGGGAAGAGTGACTTTTATTGCTATGTAACCATAAAATGCTTTTGGTTTTTTAAAAAAAGGTGTGTTTAAATCAAAATGCATTTTTGTATGGAAATCACTGTATATAATTAATCGGAGTATATTTAACAGTCTATTGTTTATCTTTTATAGTGTTTTCGTTTTGTAATTCGGACTTATTCATTATGTGGTGTGGTCTAGGTAGATATAATTTTTCTTATAATAGGTTATGTAGTAACTTAATTGTAATTTTACGCTGAGTTCAAATACTTAATAAGACACGTGTGATTAAATTAGTTTCTTTTGAATTGTCAAAATCACGTTTTACTTTGGATTAAATCAGCAATAAATGGAAATAAAACACCAAAAATTGTAATTGCATTATTGAAAAGTTGAAGAAGAAAACCTATACATGTCATTGAAGGGAACTATAGTATCGCCTTCAGACGCGTTTGAAATTTTACGATGAATGTCGTTTACTTGTCAACAATGAAAGGTGTGTCGGTTAATAGTACAGTAGATATAGCTTTGGGGGAGAAAGTAATTCACAGAATGAGATGAATGTTGAGGCTTTTGTACGTTTAGATGAAGGCCTTTAGACGAAAGTATGTTATTGTAAATAGTAGGGTACCTTTATCTACGCATAGAGGTATTTATAGCAACGCTAGAAAAGGGAAACTTAAACTGGTTTTCCCGCCTGTTTTGTTATTTTTATTTGCCCCTGGTGTTGGTCAACTATATAGTAATCCAGCAAAGTTAGATTTTTATATATAAAGAAGTTATGTCTTAATAACTATCATTGAACGGGAATTGACCTATTCCACTGTTTTAGGAATGAGAAACATAAAAATTTGGATATTATGAATTATTATTAATTGCCTTTAATAACAGTTGTTAATTTATTTAAATGTTACTTTGTAATAATTTGGGAAAGTAATTATTATTTTTGTTAATTGTAATAACTTCCGGAATGGGGTAAGAAGCTTACCTAGTTTTTAGTTTTATTTAAAAAAAAGCACCTATAAGTTAGAAATTTCTTTGCACGCGTTTTGTTCTCGGAAATCTATTATTATTTTTTAACTGAGAGAAATTTATTTCGGAAGGTGAAAAAGTTACAACTTAAAAAAATATTAACCAGATATAATCAGATAAAATAATTATCATATATAGTTCTCAAGATTGATGTTTTTACAATAAATTGTAGTTTGTATATGCATAAGATTTTATTTAATAATTAATTTTCCCCCCTTTTGAATGCTTTCTTTTTTGTGTTTTTTAAAAATATTTTTTAAAGTTTAAATCTTACTCTGGAGTGTCATTTCAGGGAAATCCTAGATATTAAAAGAGAATCATATAAGTCTAATCACAAGGATCAACTAATTGAAAATTAATTGAAATTAATTAATAATATCCTATCAAGAAATATAAAATTTAAATCATATAGCTAAGGAAAATAATTATTACTACTAATTATTAGCAAAAAACCCACATAGGTGCTTGTTATCAATAAATGATAAGTTACCAAATAATTTTATTCAATTAATAAAGTCAATTTAAAAGTTTAACTTATGGAATAGCTTAATAGCCATTTCTAAGTCTATTTTTTTACCATTTACGAAATGGGGGCGGGGGGTGGCCGGGGCTGGTTTTCAAATGGGGTAAGTTTTCCACCATGCCTCGAGTTGGAAATAAATTATTTGAGGAGGGGAGGGGGGGGGAAGGGAACGGTCTGCTTCGTTTTTGAAGATACGCTGTCTATTTCACTCACAAGAATCTTCGTTCAGTTGGTGCTGTTATGTTTTAGTTAGAGCTGTTTAATGATTTTTCAACATAGAGTAATTTTTGTATGCTTACATTCACACCTAAATTAAGCGTCCTTCCATTAAACTTACAGTTTTATCATCGAGTACAATAAAAGAGGGTTTCTCGTTCTAAATAAATATGTATTTGTCTTAAAAATAACTTAAATCTCTAAAAGTCAATGAAATATTAAAGTCGAAAAATGGCGATGGCCAGGTTTACCAAAATGTCACGAGGCAAGAGAAATCCAGCAATGCCTTGTATAAAACGTGCTTCAACCTTTATAATGTTCCAAAAATGCAATTACAGTCGAACCCCGCTATAGTTAAACTTCAACGTAACCAACACTTGGTTCACTATATCCCATGGTTCACTATAGCCAACTTTGCTGAAATTTTTTTTGTACGATATAAGGCTTCTAAATGAAAATTATAATAATTGCTTTGCCCATCTTTAATATATTGAATAAATAAATCGAATTTACATAAAAAATTTTTTTAAAAAATTACAATTAAATTGATTAATTTTCGAAATTATTAAAAAATGTCGAACATTTCGGAATAGCCGAATACCGAAGGATCCGTATATTGGAAACTGCGTATTTGTATAACGGACAAATCTTTACATATATTTAATTGACTGGCTCCATCTTCATTCTGATGGCTTTTTTTAATTGCAGAATCCGTTATTTTTCAAAACTGTTGTCTCTAATTTAAAATGTGTTTAAACTCTTTCATAAGAAATGAGTGACTAAAGAGTACATGTTAAAAGGCGAAGTATTGAACAGTTCCACTTGGGTCAAGTATTCAAGAGGTATTGGTAAAGAATATGAAATATGTACAGTTTGGGACAGAAAGACGAATGGCTTCATTGTACCCCAGAAGGGGTGGGGTAGGTCACACAAAAGTACTGCTGACACGCCCCTTAGAATTGTGCGTGAGTTGAGGGGGTTGAGATGAATGGTTTGAAAAGAAAGGGTTGTTCCTGGAACTTTTAGACTAGAGGGACTGAAGATAAGCATGCTTCTTGTTTACTATGAAAAAGGTATAGTTTTAGTAAAATTCGACCTGTACGACACGAAGAAAAAAATAAGATGGGAAATTTGGGTTCACTATAAGCGAACTCTCATTTTCTAAGCGGTTCACTATATGTATCCATACAAAATAACATGTTCAGAAGGGACCTCTAAAAAGTTTCATAACAGCGGGGTTCGACTGCATTTTTTTCAATATAGACTGTTCAAAACAATTAGGGGAGCGCATGGTTTAAACGTTTTCACCCCTAATGATTCGATTTATAATCATCAGCTTGAGATTTTTTCTCACTAAGTTAAGATCGCACTTATTTATCGTTAGATGGAATAATCATATCTTTTGAAGAATTAAACAATGTTTGTTTTAATTAAATGAAAATATGAAAACCACATCTGGAGTATGCTGTTCAGTTTTGGTCCCCCTTTCTCAGAAAAGATATTGAAATGCTTGAAAAGGTTCAACATAGGGCTACAAAAATGATTAAGGGTTTATCGGGTATTGATTATGTTAATAGATTAAGATCGTTAAACATGTATTCCCTGGAAGATAGGAGAACAAGGGGAGATTTAATTCAGTTGTTCAAGTTCATTAAACAGGGAGACATGGAGGGCTTAGGTTTTACCTTAAATAGCCGGACCAGAGGGCATGGTCAGAAGTTGAATAAATCATGCTTTAGAAGGGAGGTTAGAAAACATTATTTTTACAATAGAGTCGTCAATGAGTGGAATGCTTTACCAGAACATGTTGTGTATTCGAAGAGAGTGGAAGATTTTAAGAAGAATCTTGATAACTATTGGAAACTGGTAAGGAACTAGATCTTTTTTGGACCAACCTTGCTGGGCCTCTGGCCTGTTGTTGGTCGACAATTTTTGTATTTGTATTTGTATTTGTATTTGTAAAATAAAATTCACTCCCAAAAAGTTTTATGAAATAAATTAACCCTAAATTATTCACGCCCGCATTCCAAGATGTTTAAAAATTGAATTTACCTTTTTTTACAAATAAAGTTTAAAAATAAATTAGTGTTACAATTTATTTAAAAGTTATTATTCCAATTTCCCCCCTTTCATTTTAAAGTTAAAAATTAAGATCAAAGAAACTTTCCCTGGTCTCCCCTAATAATCAATCGATTGCAGCAATCAATACATAAAAAATGGACACAATAAATTTTGATTTTTTTATTACTGTTATATACATTAACTAACATAATAAATTCAATAACCTTATAATCAATAACCTTACAAACCATAAAAATCAGGAACCCTATATTTTATCCCTTTAAATGTCCATTGCTAAAAATACAAAATAAGTAGATAAATTTCAAAACCTGCATCATCTCTCATCCTCTTTTTTGGCCGTTCGCGTAGAGGAATATATATATTTTTTAATGTACGCTTGAACTCAATATTTAAAAACTTTCACCTCCCTTTTCCCTCCGAAAACCCCCCAAATTGTTAGCCATTTGTTACTGCCCCCCCCCCCCCCTCCCTACTGTTTAATTTACGACCACACCCCTAAACTAGCCAAGTACAGCGATAACGGCGCCAAACTAAAAGACTTACGAAAACTTTAACGAACCGGAGTTTAAATAATACTGATTCCAGTACATTTATCCCACAACAAAATGATAATTGAAGCAGTAATAAGTATTAACAACATTTATTTTTTATAGACAAAATTGAACCACCAGAAACGAATCATCCATGTACTATAAAATAAATACCAGACCGTACATTCCTATACAAAGAGACAATTAAAAACTCCACAAAACAATGAAATAATTAGCAGCACATTTTTTTTTACAATGGCGCAATTTCAATAAACAGAAGACAGCCGATAGTATTTTTTTTACATCAAACAGTTTATATTTCATTTAAAATAAACCAATATATCTAATTTTTTTAAAAAATCGAAAAATTGACCAAAAATCTATTTTCGGGATTTCGACCCATTCGGGATTTCGACCTAGTCGGGATTCTGACCCATTCGGGATTTCGACCTATTCGGGATTCTGGCTTGTCGGGATTTCGGCTTTCGGTATTCTGGCTTGTCGGGATTTCGGCTGTCGGGATTATGTCCCAGACCCGTTGGCCGCGTCCCTTGACAGTAGTAAAAATTACTCGTTTTGTAGCAAAAGATGCTTCAATATCACTAGCTGTTTTCATTGATGTGATTCGTCGTGAAAATTTTAAACACTTTAATTTTTTTTTCAATGGAATGTCTGAGTTAAAGTAGAATTCGAGAGGTATGTAATGTGGTACTTCTGACACATTTGATTTAGTTTTTTTTTATTTACAGGTTATTGTCACTACTTGACGTTGTTAACTATGAAAATAAGTGTCTGACGGTCTGTTGTTTTGAAAATATGTACTTTAACTTCAATCAGATGCTCATCAAGGACTTTTAGTCAAATGAAAAGCTTTTAAAATAATTTTTTTATTATTATTTATTAAATTCCTTAAAATTTAATTTATGAAAATCGAGTGAATTGTATAATAATTTTAACTTTAGGACCTACGAATTAAACTTATTTTCCACGCATGTCTTTTACCATGTACGGATGCAACAAAACAAATTCAATAGCACTGCACTTAAAGAAGCTAACTGCTTTTTATTTGATACTTAACAAAATTGAACCAGCCGCCTGCTGATACTTTTACCTAGATAATGTACAACTTAAACTTAAGTGATATTCACATGTGATTGCATTTGGCAGATATAATAGTCGTAAAATTCAGTGGCACATTGTGAGCACGCGTTGGCCAAACGTTAAAAGTTTAAACAGGAAAACCCCTATTACGCAGATTGGCATTAAGACGGAAGCCGTAAGGTTATCTCTCTCTTTTACACACTTATATTATGATGGGCCGGATTTAGGAAGAGATATCATATTGTTAGGATTGACAGACTGTATCAGTTCAAACGTTACAAATGAATTTTTAAGTGGAATATGAATGTTAGATTTTTTAAAAATATAATGTAGATAGAGGTGCTATGGGAGTCCCGCAATAAATTTTTATTGCATATTTTCTTTGTTATTTTCATTTTTGAGCTATTTAATTATTAAAAAGTTTTAATTAAGATGTAATAAGGGGTTTATGCTGGGAATATTGAAGAGCTCAAGTGCAAAACAAGTTAACCCTTTCTCTACGAAGGAATATTTGATTGGAATAACATTATCGAATTCATAGTTGTTCGGGCGTTTTAGTATTGAAAGGGTTAAATCACTTTTTGCTTATGCCATTGTTACTCTAAAGTCACTGGCCTTTGGCTGTATCATATACAGGTTATTTTAGAGCGAAAATGCATAAGCAAAAAGTGATTTAACTTGTTTTGCACTTGAGCGCTTCTATGAATAATAAATCTATCCTCCAGGATTTCTTGGAGATTTTTTTTTTTTGAAACAGAGAAAAAATAAATTCGAATGGTGTCAATTAACTGAAATTTTCCATTTTTAAATGGAGTAAGAGTAAACTAAATTGAATTAGACAGTCAAAAAAACTGCCCGTGATAAATCTGTCGAATGAAGGAACTTTCACGAGTGCTTTGCTAAAAAAAATATAAATTATTAATTTAATCATTGGGAAAGGAGAGCCATCAAAATAAACACTAACAGTCACAGCACCTCTTAGATACACAAGTATAAAATGTAGTTTTTGTACGATTAAATATTTAAAAAATGTAGCATAAATAAATGTACAAATATATAATAAAAAAAATTTATGAAGCTAAAAAAAAATTAAAACATAAAAAATAGACAGCATGTTCCGATTACAAAACTTATAGAAGTCACCAATGTTGGAAAAAGTAACTTGGTTCGACAGATACAGCACAAATTTTATCTTTTTAATGTATATATTACAGTATTTTGGTGATGGACAAAATTTTTGAGAGTGTACATGAAACGTTTAGCATTAATAAGGTTTCTACAGTCAACCACAGATTAAGTATGCAGTTGCGCGCGCATCCGCGGAGGAAACGCCGTGAGTAAATAAACCTCAATATCCAATCAAAGCAGCTGACGAAATTTCGGAAATGAGAACTATTTACCCCTTTTTCGTAGAACATTTACATGCTGCAAACTTAATGTGAGTTTTCTGTAGCGTTTCATTAAAGTACAAAAATAAAGGAGGATTTTCCATTAGAGTACAGCAGACTGGAAAATCGTCAACCTAAGATTAAAGCTTCCATTATATCAAAGATTACGCAACATTAATTTTTTTAGAGATAACGGCAACCCTTAAGGCGGTTGGCGACGATTACATAAAATTACATTGTTGAATATTACGGAAACTCTAAAGGGGGATGGGGTTGGCGATGAAGGTTGTTGATTTTCAGAACTGGGGAGCTAACAGAAAAGCACCAAATAATTCATGTAGCATTACAGGGTAGTTCTTCAATAGAGTTCAAGATATACTTTGATATAGTTCCTCTTACCGTGTCCCGCCAAAAATGTCCAATGAATAATACCCAGTGTAGAGGTAGTGCACGTTAAATATGTTCCAAAGCATCGACGCCCTGCACGGTGACGCCCTTATATCGTAACAATTGGGCAAATCTTGTGGTGGGTGCCTACTCAGGCGTCGCACAGTGGGGTATTTGACCGATCTAGCTGGACAAAAACATTTTCTTCACTTCAGGTAGTAATGTATGAAATCTTAAGTTATGTTCGGGTATTATAAGTACAATACAACATTTTACAACAACCAGCTTTATAAACCCGGCGTTCCACGGGTGCACCCTTAATAACGGTGATTGTTTTCTATTATTTTATGCCAATTGATGCCTCCCATTCTAATATGAGGGGTTGTCCGATTATATCCAGGGCCTTCCAGGAGTTAGAGGACTTTCTCATAGACCCTGTCGCCTTGCATGCGGAAGGTCCCAGGTTCATGTCCTTGCATTGCCTACACAATTGCCGACCTACAAACGGTTCGTGAAGCCCCGAAAAATGCCCGACGAATTATATCATGTGTGGAGGGCGTTTACGTCAAATATCCTACAAAATCCCGAAGCTACGTATGATCAAGCTTTTCGATTTGCGTTGGGTGTCCACTCAGGTGTCCGCTCCTATAGGAGAGTGAACTCCTGTAGGATAAGTGCATTTTCGACACTGGAAAAAAAGTGAATATTAACTCAGACTGAGTTAAAATCCCTCGTTTGGTGTGATAGTGTCGCAGGTTTAACATACAAAGGATCCACTCCTATAGGGGAAGTGCATTTTCTACACTGGAGACATGAAAATTAAATCAGCCTGAGTTAAAATCGCTTGTTTGTTTTAAGAACGCAACTACCTCTATAGTTCGATGATAATTCAAACTAACCCATTCTTATTGGACGACAATATCGTGGTGAAAATTGTATTGGATTCTGTCATATGATTGAATTATTTACACAACAAGATAGTTAAATGGGAACGATAGAACTTTTGAAAGATATGTGCATCGGAATGTGAATCATCTTCAAAGGTTTTCGTTTATTGTACTTGTTGAGCAGCATTGCAACACTATTTGGATATTAGCAATGTTTTTAGTACTCTATAGAGAAGCATCTCTTTCCCACTTTCTTTTAAACTTGGTTTGTGTAGCGAAAGTTAACACTTCCAAATCGGTATTTTTTTGTAATTCTTTAGTTTTTCTCCCTTTACTCCGATCACGAGTCAGTGAAATGTCGTCAGATATCTACCTTGTCCTTTCACAATTTTTGGAACTAAAAATAAACTTTCAAGCCAATTTTTGTTTTCTAGCAAAAATATCTTCTTTTCTTTGAGACTTATGACAACGAAATTT
Source organism: Hylyphantes graminicola (assembly GCA_023701765.1). Taxonomy (NCBI): domain Eukaryota; kingdom Metazoa; phylum Arthropoda; class Arachnida; order Araneae; family Linyphiidae; genus Hylyphantes; species Hylyphantes graminicola. The sequence continues at coordinate 68,370,443 of CM043113.1, read as the reverse complement.
GAATTTAATTTACATTTGAACCCTTATTTCGCGCGTGAGCTCATCGGAAAAATTATCTAAGTTTAAAAGGTAATTTTCTGTGAACTTCAATTTTTCATTTATGTTATCAAATGCTGTTACTGCATAATAGCAAACAAATTCTTTCCTAGTCATGATTATAACTTTTGATGATCCTAAAACAAAAATTAACGTCTTGAGAGCAGGTTGAAGCTTGCGTACTTTGTTAGATCACATGCCTAACGATGCTAGAAAATTACTTTTATATCGCAATATTGCAAAAACCTGCAAGAAATTTTACCAGATTCTTAAAGTTCAGATTCTAGGCTTTCTTTTAAGCTTAAAGTCAAAGCGGCATTTTGCGGCGTTATATAACTAATTGTCTAAAATGTAAATCAAATCGAAGAAAATTGATGATGAAAAATAGAACATTTTCAAAACGGTAATATGCTTAAAATAAAACATTAAAAATAATTAAAACTGGTGGAAAGTATACATTCTTACTTGCTGTATTAGATTCAATAACTCAAAAATAAATTTTCGCTGTTTTAATCAGGATAAAAAATAATTTCAGCTCCGTCTGTTTACGAACGTCAGAAAAAGAAAAACGAACACTACTGAACAACGAACTTTAAACCAACATTACGAATGTAAAAAATCGTCTGCAATTAAAAACAAGAAGTTCCTAAAGAACTAAAATAGCCTACTTTCCTATTACTTAAATACTTACTAAAATTATTATCTTGAAAAAACTAGGTTCGTAACAGTAAGTGACATCAACAACCGTTTTTACATTAAATTTATATACATTAGAATAAATTTCACTAAACGCAGCATCCAGCTATAATTTCTTCTTTAAGCCAAATCAATTATTTTCATTAATTTCTATCGCCAATAAAACAAATATTACTTCTCGTCCGCATGATTTATATGCTGTTATAAATAAATATTTAATTATTCGTAGAACAAAAAATATAAAACCACTCCAAAATTCACTTAAAATAGTAAATGTAAATTAACAAGTAGGTTTGTAACATTGTAAAAAGGCGCCAAACACAGCAATAATTCTATATTAAACATTTACCCGCTCAATTCGTCTTGTTTTTTTTATTTTATTTCAAAAATTAAATAATTATTACTTAAATCGTTTGCAAAGATTTATATTTCGAAGAAAAAATATGTAATAGTTCTCGCTTTTAAATAGAATGAAAACATTGCATACCATTGTACAACGAAGTGAAAGATATTTGACGTCATTTCAAACTGATCGATGTCGCAAAAGTAAATTTATTTTAATTTATTGTCTAAAAAAATCAAAGTTTCTCGGGCGATTGTTGCGATGGCAATGGTGATTTAATTCTAATAAAAATGGCTTCCTATGCTTTTTAAATGAGCATTAAATTTTGAAGTTTTTTAAATAATTGAAGTACTTCGAATTCGAATTCTTTTCTGAAATTTTCAATGTATTCTAATTTCGATGCGCTGAATTTTTTGACGTATCTCACTTGTTCGTAGCATTTGTAGTTAAATTCAGCGATCTAAAAGACTCGAAATTGAATTTCAATGCTAATTCAATGGGAAATTTGTCATTAAATAGTAGATTTATGTCCGTCCTATCGCACAGACAGACGGACAAAAAGTATGAAAGTTGGGTGTCTGAGGTTATACCTTTCTAATAAAAAAAGAATTTTTAAGATCGGATAGATAGAACTGATTTTGGAAGGGGGGTACGGACAGACGGACAGACGGTCAGACGGACAGACAGACAGACAGACAGACGGACGGACGGACATCGACCGCATGTCAATACCTACTTTTTGATTTTTTTTAATTCTTCGAATTAAAAAAAAAAGAAAAGTAGGCTAAAAAGTGTTGTTCGACATGCACTAATTATTCGTCTATCAGAAATGACTATTTTTTCTTCATAGGTTTAGGTTTCTAAAATCGACTTTTGTCCAGCTAGATTGGGCAAATACCCCACTGTGCGTCGGCTCGTCACCTGGCTGTGGTTCTAAATTACGACGTCCGTCGTCAGTAGCCCTCGTGTAGCTCAAGTGCGACGATTTTTCAAACTAAACTTACCGTGTCCCACTCTGGATGTTGCTCGTCCACCCCCTTGTACTCGACGTAGCTGGCGAACCCCTCGTTGAGCCACAGGTCGTCCCACCACTCCATGGTCACCAGGTTGCCGAACCACTGGGAACAATAAATGCCTATGAGTAAACTAACACTGTCTTTGTGCCTTTTACAACCACGTAGATATAGTATGGCTGTCACTTTTGGCCATCACATTACGCTTATAATGTAAAAAGTGAAAGGTTTTATAATCGTTCAGTCCGTCCGTCACACACTTTCACAGAACGAACCAAAAGTCGCACATACAAGTGGGATACGTCATTTTAAAGCAAACAATTGGGCTAGGTTACATCCCAAATTTCATAAAAAAAATTTAATTAGAAGTGTTTTTTTCAAAATTTAAATAACTAAAAATTTAATCTACATTGAAATAACACTCAAATTCCATTTTCATTCAATATTTTCACTGTTGCCATTTCGCTATTTTTACAAAGTGGTCACTTCCACCATTGAGTCCACAATCAAAATATTTGGGATGCTACGAAGTGAAAGGTGGACTATAATTTTGTTCTGATATAGTAAAAATACAAACAATCCATCAATCTTATATAGCAGCTAATAATATTCTCACCATGTGCGCCATCTCGTGGGCAATGACCGCCGAGATCCTCTGCAAGTTCTGGGGACTGGAGTTGAGGGGGTCGTACAGGAGGTTGGTCTCCCTGAACGTGATGACTCCCCAGTGCTCCATGGCGCCTGAGGCGAAGTCAGGAATCGCCACCATGTCTGAGAAAACATTACAAAAAGAAATTATTCTCGCATTTGAAGAGTCCAGGGGGTCTCTTCCCTATTCAGGTCTGTTTGGCAGACATTGGCGATAGAAGGAAACCGGTTTTCCCATTGGTTCTTCCCTCGCGAAAAAACGTGGGACTCGTGTCTCGCGTGACTCAGGGTTGCCGAGAAAGAAGAACCAAGTGGAAAACCAATTTATTTACACCATTTTAGGCGATGACTCGCTAAAGAGGCCTGATACGGACATATATCATGTGATGAAGGGGTTTTCTCCCTGCACTCATCATGTGCGCCAGTCAGGTATTTGCCATGGTGATTCAGAATATACACCGGTTTGAAAAATTACCACAGCAACATATTTTACTTAGGGTACCTTCAATACACTGTGTGCTGTACAGGGTAACGCCAAGGAGCTTAGCAGGTGTGCCATGCTAGAATCGTTATCGTTCAGCCAAACTCGCCAATAATACGAAACTAGTTATTCTTTCCTGTTTTACACGTATAAACATTATGACTTATGTTGTTGCTTAGTTTGGAAGAAATAAGAATGTTTGCAACTTTCAAGTAAGCAATGACTTTGATTTGCGGCTTGTTTACGTTACCCCGCCAACTATTGTTCCGCAAACGCATGCCTAAGCCATGCCAAATACCGTCTGCTAGCTTCGACATTAAAAATGGCATTTTCTGGTAGTATAATGATAAAAAATACTATTTTTAGAAATGTAATAGTCCACATGATGTTTAATTTACAAAACAAAGATTAAAAAGTAAAGATTTATACACTTTCTCCGAGTTTAAACACTTTTGTATTCCATAGCAATGACACACGCCGGTATTAAAACATGGATTGCAGTTTTACCGTTAAGAATTTTAATCCAAAAAATAATAAATATTGAAGAATATTGAAGAGAAATTGATTGAGAAAAGATACATCTTTTGAAACATACAATTACGAATTTTCAAAAATACAAGTATTTTTTCGGTACACTTTTCTCCAAATCTATTAAATATTTCTTAAAATTTTTGTGTGTGTTATAAAACCATTTTAGATCTAATTAAGTCACCTATTTTTTTGCCTAAACATTTTTTTTAAATTTTATTTTAAAAACATTATATTCTACATTCATAAAAATTCTGATTCTCAACGAAGAAAAGTGTAAAATAATAAAATATATATATTTTTTAATTTGTAAGACTAAATTAGGTGACTTAAATAGATCTAAAATGGTTTTATAACACACAAAAAAAAACTTATTAAGAAATATTTAAAGGAGAAAAGTGTACCTATGTGTTGAAAATTATAGTTTTGAGAAAAACGCAAAAAACAAATACAGTCGGACACCTTTAACACGAACTCGAAGGAACCACCGAAACATTTCTTGTTAACCGAATTTCATGTAAATCGTCATGATTTTTTTACATTGAGCCAGTGAATAGTTTTCAAATATCAACAAAAAAAAAATCATATTTTATAATGTAATACATTAATAATACAAGCATACATTTAGTAATTCAAAAGGGGCGTGACGCATGTGTTTATTTTTATAATTTTAATTTTTTTATGATAAATAATTAACCAATCGATACAAAATTGGTCTTATTCGATAGATCGGGCTTCCATCTATCAGAAAATACTGGTTTCAAAAAATCAATTTTTGGTCATTTTTATCTATGATCTCCCCTTAAAACCTCCAAAACAACCACAAGCAAAAGTCATGACATTCAAAGAATGCATCACAGTCCGGATACTCACTCCAGGCAACACCACTCCGACTCTCTGGAAGTGGAGCACAAAGCCATAGCTAAAATTGTAAAATTTTAAAGGGATTGAAAATCTTAATGTTGTCTTACATTTTTCGAAGGCAGAGGAAATTGCGTAGAATTTTTTTCTAAAAAAAATTATAGACGTTTGTTATAAAAATGCAATAAGGTCGGCAGAAATCTTCCGATTGTTTTCATCAAGGCAGCTGATTCTTTAATGGAATGAAAGGTGATGCAATCAACTGTGTAAAATATCGAAATATTTCACAACACCATTGCTTCGTTATAATCGTATTCCTTGACTGTCTATTGATTAGTCTCTGCTGTCTTAACCTCAATAAAAGCATTTTAAAATTTCAATAATTTGTATCCTTTATTGGTCAAACGTTATTTTTTCTGCAATTTACATGGCTTACTTACTACTCCTATGTCATAAGTACTCATGTACTTTACATAGTACTTTTTGTAAAATAGTCCCTAAATCACGATATATATCCATTAAAATATTTTAAATAATTGAAATTTATAAGCAATTAAAACATATGTCTGTACAGTTACCTTGTTTTGGTAAGGGATAATCAATTCCAAAATATTTTTCAAAATAGTTCAAAACTCGGGAACCGAACTTGAGGGCGTAGGCCGTCAAATGCACTTGGTCCGGAGTGGTGTACACATGAAACTAGAAAATAATAAACGGACTGTTAATTTTTTTTAGTTGTTGAAACTGTACAGCAGTAAATATTATCATGAAGTTTGAATTTTCGGCTTGAAATCATTATGTTTCACATAGAATATCTCAGTGCACTCTTAAAACAAAAGAGTGAAATCCACTCCAGTTGGAGAAGTGCATTTTCAACACTGGAAAGGTATGAATATTAACTCAGATTGAGTTAAAATCACTCGTTTGGAGAGATCCTGTCGGAGGTTTAACACACAAAGGATCCACTCCAAAAAGAGAAGTGCATTTTCCAGACTGGAGGAGTGAAAATAAATCAGACTGAGTTAAAATCGCTCTTTCGTTTTAAGAGTGTAAGCATCAGTAATGTGTCTCACATTTCATAGAGAAATCTGACAACTGTTTTTATAGCAATCTAATAAAATCAATGTGAGCTTTTAATTTCATCTGTGAACATTAAGAAAATATTTAAGGTATGATAGCGAAAACATATTTGCATTGCTATACATTTTATATTTATATAGGTGGATTTTTAAAATGTATTAAAATTCAAAAATGTAATTGACTCTTTGCTATTAACACTTTCTGTCCCAGTGATGCCATTTGGCATCACCATGTTTCTGATCATATTTTTTTTAAAAATATAGGGGTTAAATTTATTAGGATTAATAAAAATATTTTCTAATAGAAAAAAGTTTGGAGAGTCGAATGATGTGCATTTTGATATCATAAATGAATTTGATATCATATAGACGATCAGAAAAAAAATCTCTAAAAAGATGTTGCTAAATTGTCATTGGGACTGAAAGGGTAACTGACTCATGAATTTTGGATAGGTTATGAGAAATGGTTTGTGGTAATACGACCTATTGAATAACGTGTGCAGCGAAAGAAAGAATCTGGGCAGACTTCTCCAATTGAAGAGCTTAGTGGAAGGTTGTGCCAAGTGACAAAATAGTGAAAACGGGAAAATAAGCTTTTAAGTTTTAAGTTTGCACTAAGATCTGTTGAAAACGGTACTTGCAAATCTTAATTAAAAACTTCTGAAATTAAACGTAAAACTAATGAAGCAGCGGAAATTTGTTGTTGTTAAAGAAGTTACTAAGAGTTTTTCTCTGCTAAACAATCAGTTTCTCTGTTAAAATAACCGTATCCCTGTAAAAAAAAATAGTTTTAACTGCAAAAAGCAATTTTTAACTACCGTCCCAGTCGCCAGTTTTTAACTGTGGAAATAAAGTTTTTTGGCAGTGCAAGTTTCACAAAAACATAATAATAAAAAAATAAGCAAAAAATCTAAAAAAATCGTGCATTATCGAAGGCAATGCATTGCTGTAGCCCAAACTTCAACTCAAACAATGAAGAACTTTTGCAGCTTTTACACTTTAAACAAACACACAATAATTGTTTTTCCATTTCAATAGATTAAAAAAGCAGAAAATTAAGTTTAAAATACCGGTTTTCCAGATGAGGTGGTGGTGCCATTGAACTGGAAGTCAGACACAATGAAACAGGCGAGATACGTAACCATTGGAACCGATTTCTCGAACTTGGTGATGAATAGGTTTGAGTCCGGAAAAGGTTCGATTTGCTGTGGAATAAAATAATTTACATTAATAAAATTTTGGAAATGGATTTTAAAGTACTTTTTTTTAACACTTTCTGATGCATGAATTTTTAACGATTGTAAGGGTGACAAATGAGAAAAGCGCTTTGGAGTGCGGTCAAATCCGGTCGGAGATGACTATCTGAAGAGCGTCAGCTTATATTAACCGTAGGTCCTTCATAACACAACATAAATACCAAATCTATATATTCACAGAAGTAAAAAAAATGATGGCTTCATTCCTTGGCAGTTTTCTAAAATAATCCGTAACTAATATACTTTCTGTAGCTCTAGTGTGATGTTACTGCACTTATCCTACCACCAAACCCTCACCCAAGTAAAAAGTAGTCAAGTTACAGAAAGAATGTGACACTTTCGCAACTTTTGCATAAGAATTGCTTGGCCATGCTGTCTCATTTTCATCAAGTTATGGGAGCCATTATAACTTCAATTTAAAACAAAATTGAAAAGAAAATAACATCCGGTTGTTTAAGTATTAATTGATAAAGTTTAAAAATCTATCTGCTGATCATTTGGGACATTTTAAAATTTCCAAAATAGATAAATAAATATATAACACTTTCGTTTCAAATTTGTTTAATTTCCATGTTACATTGATTCCCATACCTGGGGGGAAAAACTATTGAAGCCTCCTGAAAGTATCCAAGTAAATGAATCCATAATTTACCCAAGAGTTCAATTTCTTCACTTAACAAACCTATTTTTTCATGAGTTGGTTTGATTGTTACTGGACTAGAGCTGTACATGTACTATTGGCGAGTTCAGATCTTAGTGCAAGCTGTGTCAGATCAGATCAGAGAACAGGTGACGATGGCATAGTTACCATCGAATAATTCGCCAAGCGTCTGATTGGGCTTAATATTCAATCGATCAATGGCTTCTCTTAGCCAATCTGTTCTTGCATTGGGTTTAGACTTGGCAACAATTTTATCTTATTCCTATTTCTATCCACGGCCTACTCAAATACTAAGGCCGAAGAAGCTCTCTCAAACACGCCCAGGGACGGAAATGTTGACGTCATAGTTCCGAGTGACGTTGTTCCGAATATGAGGATAACCTGTCTTGAAACCTGTTCGGAACCACTCGTACACGGCTGACCACATTTTTAGGGTTCCGAATACGTCCGAACTAGTTTCTCGATCTTCGGCACTAGGAACAAGGACGTCAAAAATTCCGTCTACGCTCATGTTTGGGAGAGCTTCTCTGGAATTGCTATTGAAGTTGGCCGTGGTGCAGGCTGTGATGGGTATGCGTTTACCTTATCAGAGCACAGGTGACGATGGCATAGTTACCGCTGAATAATTACCACCAAGCGTCTGTTTTGGCTTAATATTCAATCGATCAATGGCCACGCATAGCAAACCTGTTTTTGCATTGGGTTTGGACTTGGCAACTGTTTTATCTTATTCTTATCTCCATCACGAGGCAACTTTTACTTGCTTCACTCAGTATGCAGGGTGGTTATGTAACAACGCTCGCTATTCGGAGTGGTCTGTAGCTTGAATGAATAATCCAAATGCATCAAACATCGAGACACTTACTAATCAAGAGGGGGGGAGAGAGAATGGAATCATAAAAAACAAACTCGTCTCTTGACCAGGGTTCTAAATTACGAGGCGTAATTGGATGTGTTGGCCGTAATTGGCCATAATTTGCTACGGATCGTAATTTGGAACCCTGGTCAAGAGACGAGTTTGATTTTTATGATTATTATTTTTTATGTTTATTTTTTGGGATTCTATCTTTTTTATGATTCCATTCTTTTCCCCCTGTCTTGATTAGTAAGTGTAATAAGTAAGTAAGTGAGTAAGTGTATTAGTAAGTGTAATTAATTCATTTTTTGATGCATTTGGATTATTCATTCAAGCTACAGACCACTCCGAATAGCGAGCGTTATTTTATAACCACCCTGTATAAACATATGGTTGTTACCTGCGCGGGCATGTTGGAGAGGGCAACCTGCCCTTCTTCGTGGACCAGCGACACGCTGAAGGTGGACTTGTAGCTGGGCTCGTCGAAGCACGGGAAGGCGCGGCGGGCGTACGTCGGCTGGAACTTGGAAGTCGCCAGGTACCTGCACACACACAAAAAACTATAATGGAGGATAAAATCATGAAGGGGAGCCGGGTGGTTGGTTGGGTCAAAAATGTCGATTTTCTACTTTTATTTTATTTTTAATCTGCATATCTGTAGTTTTAATTTAAGACCAAGATTATTGATTTCTGTTTAGTGGTCGTCTTTTTATACCCATTTTCCAAAAACTCTGTATATCAGTTCTTAACTATATCTTACGTTTCATTTGAGTTTCTTGGTTTAATATATAAGGTTTGGACTATAGGATTTTTCAACAGTTAGTAAAATTTTTCTCGGGAACTATAAAATATATCAACGCGTTTCGTTTTATTATTTTGCCCCCATTGATAACTCCTTGATTTAAACCGAGGAATTTTAAATATCTCTTTTGAAAAAATGTAACTTTAATTCAGATTTTTTTTTTTTTGTTTTTTCATACATATTAAAAAGAATTACTTAAAAGTATTTTTTATACTGTGAAATATCATCAGTTTAAATCAAAGAGCTATATGTTAGGAACAAGCTGTAAAAACATTCCAAATGACGTTTCATATAGTTTCTGAGAAAAATGTTCCTTAATTTAGTAAAATTAACATGAGCGAGACAGAACCATCCGACTCCCCTTGACCTCTTGCGACCTGGCGTTCCAATTTGGGGAAATTTTTTAAAGCCTCCTCACAAACAATTAACACTTTAATTAGTTCCGAAATTGACTTGGTTCGATAGAACAAGATCCAAATATCAGTTTAGTCGACTGCACTCCCCAGGTTTTCTCAAACTTAAATTCCATTAATCAAAATTACTTTTTATTTATAAAAAATCTTGCAAATATTTTTGTAACAAGAAATCCGGAAAATTGGATTGTAATATAACAGTGTTCTAAAAAGAACTGGAAGATTTTTGTCCACTTTATTAGCAGTGCAGTTGACTTGTGCCCTAAAATGCAGATATACACGCCTCTATTCATTGTCGGGATTTTTTGCACAGCACGATCCGTTCAAAGGATGGCCGGTTTCGTTGGGTGCCTATTCAGGTGTTGGCTCGTCAGCTGACTGTGGTTCTAAAATACGACGCCCGTCCCCAATAGCCCTCGTGTAGCTCTAGTGCGACGATAATTCAAAACCTAACCTAATCAAAGGATGGCTAAAGCCTTGGTTTCCTTGGAGTCTGTCGCCAGATAAATGCGACCGCTATTATACTCGATGGATGTCGTCACTCTACCGGCCACCGCTTCACCGGAACGTTATTTTGACACGAAACTGGAAACCTAGCGAACTCACTCAACTCAATTCGCTGTTGTTTTGGTTTTACGTCTTTGCATGTCAAAAATGGAAAATTTAGGTTCTTCGTGATTTCTCACAAAATCAATTAGCATTTTTTCCTCGGCAAGCGTAAAACAACTCTCGCCTCCCGTCATTTCCTCAAATTTTTATTTTTTGGCAAGCACATCACACAACAGCAAAAAACGTTGTCATCAAGATTTCCCCAACGCACTAAACAGCAACTCAATCTGGCGGTCGTTTGAGTTGTCCGGCAACGCTCCCGAGGAAACAACTCTAGCGTAATCAATGTCAGTAGTTTGTATGACGTCACTCACCGCACGTGTCCGACCGCTTAAATCTGTTGACGGACTCCGAGGAAACCGAGGCTTTAGGCGAGGATAGATCCAAATAATGTAGTCTCAGTTTCATGACGCCTTAATCCACTGCGCCACGGCCGGCGTTTAGTACGGTAGAACTCAAAATATTCAAGTTCCGATTTTTTTATTAGTAAAAATAAATTACCGATATCTTGTTTGAATGAAATTATACGTGGCAATTACTGTCGGAAATTGGCTATTGAAATTTATCTGTTTCATCAGAAACGTGAGAAGAATAATTTAACACGACCGAAAGGAAGTATATCTAATGACCTTAACCTTGTACGTGAAGTATCCTTTAGAATATGGCCAGTTTCATAATTTGCTTTTAATTAAAATAAATTTATTTTCCATTCTCTTCCAAAGTCGTCTTCGATTGATTTTAGCGTATTTAAATTAAGTTTTTGATTTATTAAACGAGACGGGTTTTAAAAAGTATGCCTTGTCGTAGCAAAGAAGCCTTCTGCATTTTCCCCCTTACAGATATGAGTAAAAATTAGTGCATAATGAAATGGCATATTTATTAGTATAAATTTATTTTAAATTATTTGAAATTTATTTACTTTGAATTATTCGAAATTTATTTACTTTAAATATTTTAAAATTTATTAATTTGAGATTTGATTATTTTAAATTAGATATAATTTATTTAAAATGCAATTTTTTTTTTTGAAATTAGCATTGAAATTCAATTTCCGGTCATTTAAATCACTGTTGCCAACCCAACAATGACATGAGAAACTTTATTCATGCAAAAATAATATTATTTTAAGCAAAATTGTTTTGATAATAAATCGGTTTAAAATGAATTCAGGAATGTGATTATTTCATTGTTTAATATTTGTTTACTAAGTAAGTGGCAAGACATATTTTTTACGTATAATTCTGATAAGTTTTTATTTAAATTTCTTATTTTAAGTGCATTTCGGAGAAGTTTCATGTTTTTTTTATAAATTAATACTTATAATTATTCGTAGAACAAGTAATAAATTAAGCAGACGATAAATAATATTAATTTTATTTTTGATAGGAAATAAATGAAAATCGTTGAGTTTGGCTTTAAGAAGTTTAAATTATATCTGGTTGCTGTGTTTAGTGGAATTTATTCTAATGTGCATAAATGTTATGTAGAAACGGTTGTATATGACACTTACTGTTCTGAATCTACTTGTTTCCCGATAAAAATTTCGGTCGGTATTTAAGTAACAGGAAAGTAGGTTATTTTAGTTATTTTAGATCTTCTTGTTTTAAATTAAATTTTAATTTTAGGATGGGGCTGTTATATATTTGTCCGTATTTCATAGCTCTAGTGCAACTTCATTTGAACAAATAAATAAAACTAGTTTTCTTTATTTAATAGAGTGTCGCTTTAATCTTTGTGTGCTAATCCGTGGAAGATGTTATCAACAATAGAGACAAAAAAGAAGTAACCGTATGATTCTTATTTTTCCTTTTTAATCCTAGAAGTATGTACAAACCGGCGTAAATTTTACCCTAGCTTGTATTTCTAGAGCTGGTCAGAGACATCATCGACTGCTAGTTAAATCAATATATAACAAATTACATTTCACTAAAATTGAATTTGTTCCTCAAAATTTTCCAGTAAAACAAAAACAAAATCGTGGAATAAGTCTATAAATTATAATTTAATAAATTAATGCATAAAAAAAATATTTAGGTACCCTATGAGGTCATTTCACTGCCTTTAATGCCTAATATGGAGTGTCTACGGGCACGGGCACCGTGATAGCAATGCGCTTACGGGCTTGATGCTTTTTTTTTTTTAGAGAAAACCTAATTATCGGGGCGCCAAACAAGTGTTTAGGCTTTCAATGTGCTCTACAATAGAGAGAGGAGAAATGTTGTAGCTCTTTCGGTTAAAGCTGTAGAGTGATTTCAGGCAGGCAGAATGACAGACAGAAGGACAAATGTTGTTGCTCTTTCAGTTAGAGGTGTAGAGTGATTTCAGGCAGACAAAATGACAGACAGCTACAGAAGGACAAATGTTCAAAACCGCATTTTTAGAATTGACGCCTTTCAAAACATTCAGAAAACAAAATTTCCGTTTAGGATTTCTTATGATAAATTAATTTGAACTTTTAATTCTGATTTTTTGGATTTCTTATAGTAATTTCAAATAATGAATATTTTTTTTAAAGTTAGCACTGATAAAAATAAAATAGTTTCATTGTAAAAAAACGAAGAAAAGTAACTGTTATTGTAAATTAAATAATTTTTTATTTATAACCAGCGAATTATCCACCTACGTGCTGAGAAAGACGGATTGAAAGACTTCAGAATCAGTCAAGTGTAGAGAAAATAATTTGGACTCTATTTGCTTCTTATCTGCAATGAACTTTTTATTTCAGTAAGCCGTCATTGAGCACTGCTTTGCACAATGCTTGACGGATTTTTGTAGTAAAGAGTAATTTACCTAGAAACCTAGTCTTGGGTTTTTCAGTTTTGGGTTAGATACTTTTTTTAACAAAGGAAATGTACCTTGAAACTGTAAAGAGGGGCTTTTTGCATTGTTTCAATTCTGCAGTTTCGTGCTAAAAAATGGCTCTTTCGAACTGTATTTTTGGGGATTAGGTTATTATTCATGCATTGTAGTTCATTACGATATTTTAGTTTTGACAGAATGATAGTCTTACTGGTCTGCACACTTAAACTTGGATAGGTTAGGTTAGTTTGAATTATCGTCGTACTCGATGTACATGAGAGCTATTGGCGTCGCAATTTTGAACCACAGTCAAGCGACGAGCGTTTGCAAAAAATCAAAAGTTCTCTATATCATTTGGTATTAGTTGTGTATTTATGCGATTTTCTCCACAACCTCCTTACGACGTCCGATAGATACTAGAAAATCGTATACCAAATTTGAAGTATGTAGAGTAACAAGTACAGGGTGTTCATAAAATAACGCTCCCTATTCGGAGTGGTCTGTAGCTGGAATGAATGATATAAATGCAAAAAACTTTGAGACACTTACTAATCAAGAAGGGGGGAAAAGAATGGAATCATAAAAAACAAACTCGTCTCTTGACCAGGGTTCTAAATTACGAGGCGTAATTGGATCTGTTGGCCGTAATTAGCAATAATTGGCTACTCCTCGTAATTATAACCTTGGTCAAGAGACGAGTTTCTGTGTTATAATTCCATTCTTTTTCGTAATAAAGAAACTCGTCTCTTGACCAGGGTTCTAAATTACGAAGCGTTATTAGCTGTGTTGGCTGTAATTGGCCATAATTGACGACGCCTCGTAATTTAGATTCTGGTCAAAAGACGAGTTTGTTTTTTATGATTATTCTTTTTTAAGATTATTCTTTAGGATTCTGTCTTTTTTGTGATTCCATTCTTTTTCCCCCTTCTTGAATAGCAAGTGTCTCAATTTTTGATGCATTTGGATTAATCATTCAAGCTACAGACCACTCCGAATAGGGAGCGTTATTTTATAACCACGCTGTACAGTGATTGCCGGATTAATCGTTTTGGGAATCGAAAATGAGTTTTCAAAGAATATTTTACTTGTTAATTTTTTAAATGCCAACTTCTTCCTGTGCCGTTCAACATTTGTTGTACAAAGCTTGCATAGAAAGAAACGTTTCTTTTCTTCTATCGATCCTTTTCGGAGTGAAACCAAAACAAGCAATGAAATCGCAGTGCACGGAAAAATGAAAGCAGTAGGGTTACATCATGTGAAACCTTCCCATTGCCCGATAAACCGGAAGCGCTGTGATGCTACGTGAGATTAAATATTCATAATTTTCTCCTTTCGTCTGGGTGTAATGGTTTAATTATCCAATAACAGGTTCTCTCTTTTTAATACTATCTCTTTCGGCATTAATTTCTTTGAAGTAACTGGTTAATGCAAGTAATGAATAATGATCAATAAATAAACAAATACACTGTTAACCCGCAAAGTTACAGCTAGTAGTAGCTGGTCAGTGACATTGTCAGCAGCTTTTTAAATCCATTTTTAACAAACTAAACTTTAAGAAAAATAAATGTGCTAATCCAAATTTTCTTCAGCGTGGAAAAAATAGATACTTGTACTCAACTCAAAAATGATGATTGCTAAAAAAATGTCAAGCAGAAATGAGCTTTATGCTTAAGTGTATCCAGAAAAATAAAATGTAGGACAAATAAAGATAACAGTCGTAAACAATTTGTGGATCACAAATTCAGTTGCACGTAAAACGAATTTTAAAAAATTAGTTTGCGTTTTATTCGGAAATGAAGTTGTTAATGATTTTTCAAAAAGTCGTCGTTAATGGGTTAATGAGTAGAATTGCTACTCTCGGGGATTGCTATTAATAACGATTGGTAAAAAAATGCTAAGCAGAAATGAGCTGTCTGCTTAAGCTTATCCGGAAAATTGAAATGTAAGACAATTGAAGAGCATGGTCGTAATTAATTTGTGTATCACAAATTCAGTTACACGCAAAACGAATTAAAAATGAATAAGTTAGCGTTTTATTTGGAAATGAAGGTGTTAAGGGGACGCAGTACCCAAAACATTACTTCTAGAAATAATAACATAAACTTTTAAATTTTATTGGTTTTATATAATGTTCACTCTAAATAAAATTTTAACGTATATTTACAAGTATTTACATAAAAACGCATATTTACAAGTACTTTTTCATTTATTAAAAAAAAAGTCACAATTTTGAACTTTTTTAAAAACCCTACTCCTCTTTCAATTTTGAGAATAACTCAACCAAACTTTTATGGTTTCTTTTTAGTACTATTTGTGTAAGAACTGTGTATGGGTTTTAAGATGTGAGCTTCAGCTAAAAAGTAACATGCATTTATACTGAAAATCACACAAAAAATACAAAGTATTGAATTCAACATTTTTTAAAAAAAATAACTATACATAGAAAACCTTATTCCATGCACAGTTCTGTGCACAATATACTTTAGAACACAGGTAAAAAATTTCAAAATTCTAACTTAATTAGCAAAAAAGCCTTAGGGATTTATTAAACACAGGAATTGAAAAACGTGAAACAGAGAAAAAAGGTTGAAAGCAGACGAAATACGTATTCAAACTTATAGGAATGACTCCAGAAAATATTTAATAACTTTTTTTCTACAAAAGATATCATTATGAAACTTTCAGAAAATTTTCAGAAAGATATTGTGAATAATAAGAAGTAAAAACTGAAAATTAATATTTTGACCAATTTTTGGGTACTGCGTCCCATCAGACGAAATACAGGGTGAGGCAAACAAAACCGGCCCCGAGGTGGAGATAAGAATACGACAAAAATGTTGCCAAGTCAAAAACCAATACAAAAACAGGTTTGCTAACTGAAGCTTTTGATCGCTTCAATATTAAGCCCAAACAAACGCTTGGCGACTTATTTGCCGGCAACTACGCTATGGTTAGAAAAGCTAGTTGAAATGAAATATAAACAAGGTTTGTAGGGCTAATCAAAAAAGTTCCCACTTGTGATTATTTCGGTTATTATTTATCCTAGAGAATCAGACATTTTTGTTTTTGGTAATACAAAACATTCTAAATTGATTGCAAGACACAAAATTTGCATTATGGGATGTCTTCATACAATACGAACTAAGATCTGAACTCGCCACTAGTCTATGAGTAGCTCTAATGTGAAGCTAATCCAATCCAACCAATGTAAAAACAGGTTTTAGGCGGCTTCAAGAGTTTTTCTCGCCAATCATTTCAACGTATTCCCATCTCTAGATAGGGACCGGTTTTGTTTGCCTCACCCTGTACGTATTCAAGCGTATAGGAATGATTCCAGAAAATATGTAATAACTTTTTTTTACTGAAGATATCATTATGAAACTTTCAATAAATGTTAAGAAGAATATTGTAAATAATAAAAAGTAAAAATTGAAAAATCAATACTTTGAAAAATTATTTGGTACCGCGTCCCTTTAATGGTTTTCACAAAGCCATCTTTAAGGAGTTAACAAGTCAAATTGCTACTCTCGGGGATTGCTATTAACGACGATTGGTAAAAAAATGCTAGGCAGAAATGAGCTTTCTGCTTAAGTGTATCCAGAAAAATAAAATATAACGCGAATGAAGAGTATAGTCATAAACAATTTGTTTACCACAAATTCAGTTGCACGTAAAACGAATTAAAAGAAAATTAAGTTAGCGTTTTATTCGGAAATAAAGGGTTAATGGTTCTAAATAGTCAACGAGTCAAATTGCTACTATCTAAAGATTTAACAAGTTTTTTTTACTTAGATGTGATTCATTGTAAGTAAAAATATGTGAATTTTACAGAAAAAATATATTTACAGAAAATTCTATTTTCGTCTTTTATTAGTTTTTACTTTGTCGGCCAAGAAACGAACAGCAATGCAAATACCGGCTCAAGGTCCAGGTTGAGTGACGGAAATTTCTCGGAGAATTTATCTTGTTTCGTGAATGTTGTAGATAAGGAAGGCATTACAAACATCCTAATCCGTTAATCGCCTTCCAGTTAATTCTATTATGTCAAAAGTGGATACAATCCCTTTTTCATGTTTATTCACGGCCTACTCAACTACTAAGGCCGAAGAAGCTCTCCCAAGCACGCTCGAGGACGGAAATTTCGACGTCATAGTTTCGAGTGACGTTGTTTCGAAGATGAAGACAACCAGCCTCGAAACCTGTTCGGAACCAATCGTTCACGGCTGATCACATTTTAAAGGTTCCGAATGCGTCCGAACTAGTTTCTCGATCTTTTGACAGTGACGTCAAAATCCGAATGCGCTCATATTTGGGAAAGTTCTCTGGCCTTGTTATTGAAGTTGGCCGTGGTTTATTCCTAAATGTCGAAGTTTCGAGATATGTATCCAGATATTTTGCGTCAACTTTTTTTCGAAATGAAATAAGTCTACATTAATAACCAATATTGGATGTTTACTACTAATTAGTGGATAAAACAGCTCTTAAAGTCTGAAGGTTTTTTTTCATATCTTAGAACCCATTTTGTCTTATTGGAGAGGAATTAATTTGTGTATAATACTACATATTTGTATCAATTCGTAATGTTAGATTTATAATTGTCACACTAGGTGGTTTGTAAATCTTGTAAAATATAAACCAGTCTATCCTGTAAGTGCAGAATAAATCTCTGCTCAAATAATTTTTTGGCATTCTTTTATTGCAAATTTTTATATCATGCTGTCATGAGCATCCATTTTGAATAGAAGTTCTAATTTAACTCTCACGGGTGCAGTAGACCTTGTGTCAGGAGGGACATTTTTTAAAACCTCCCAACAAACAATTAACAAGTTAATTAATTCCGAAATTGACCTGGTGCGATAGACGAATATCCAAGTACCATTTTTCAGCCTTTGATAACAGGTATCAGTCATTTATTTCAATGAAGAAAATGAAGTTGAACGAGGTCAATACGATATTAAAGTTCTTAAAAAATTATTTTAAATGTTTTTTCAAACTTTTCAAAAAGTTATTTTAGTAATTAATTTTAAAGGCCTTTTGGATTAAAAACAATGTTAAAATAATCTGTTAACTACAAATAAGTGATACGTTTTTTTTTGTTGCATTTATAGCACAACAAAATTGTATTTTCAGAATAATTAGAGCGTGTTCCTAAGTAAATATTACACAATTTTTTTTTAATAAATTTCTTTGCAAAACATACTTTTCGTATATATTTGTATGAAAAGTATGTTTAGATTATAAGAATATGCGTGTAGGATTTTTTTCAGAACTTAAGAGGTTAAATATGTGCTCCGGAAGCCCACGGGAACAACAAAAACAAGAATAGATTGCGTTAGGGGCCAGCAATTCAATTGACAAACTATCTATAAACAATAATGCCATGCATCAATAACTTCTCTTATTTTGAAATGTAAAGAGTAAAATTTCGAAATTTAAAGGACCAATGTCACATTTCAACTGAAGTATGCTTTATTTTTATAACAACTCTGGACTTTCAATAGGGTCATATTTAATTTCCAATACGTCTAAAAACAATATCCAAGAGCAGTTTGAAATGGGTCAATTGAGAAACAGCTCAGTGGTCAGTCTTTCTCCGGAGTCAGTTCTGTACGATTTTTTTAATGCACTTTGAAACAGTTCTTTGAAAACAGAGAAACCTTTAAGTGATACCATCCGTCCGCTCCCTTATAAATCGGTCGTAAATGGAGGTTGGTCGCTAAATTCGCTCGAAAGTTGAAGTATCATTTTACAACGTATTATTTTCCATAAAAAATTACAAAAACATATTTATCATTATGTGTATTTATTGAATTCGCAAATAATGTGCACAAAATTATACTAACTTACTTTTGAACAAACTAGTATGTAAAAAAAAGTACTATGCAAACTTATTTTAACAAACTAATGTGAACTAATTAAACCTTTTAAAAGTACAAAGACATTTCTGACGGTATTTTTCCAAAAATTACAACTTTTTCTAATTTGCAATTTTTTAAACCGGAAAAAAGTCGTGTTACAAAAAGATATTTTTTTTCAAAAAATGGGATTGGAAACCGGTCGTTTAAACACATAGGATAGGGGGGGGGGGGATTGGTGCCTTGAACGATTCTTATAGGAATAGAGCTTCAGTTTAAAGCTATAAATGTTTTTTACCCACCAAAATTATAGTTTATGGAAATTTGACTCATAATAATTGATAATTATATTTATATGCCATACAACAAAATGCAATATTTATATGAATCACAACAAAATTTGAGTACTAGACTTAGAAATTCGTAAGAATGTGCGAATATTTTCCCCTCACAGTAAATATTTCGGTTAATCTAAAAAATCACGACTGGCAATTTTACGCCAAATCTGGTAACTCCGAAAAGTTGGTATTATGGAACCTTTGGTGAAATTGGCAATTGCATTGACAATTTCGAATTGTTAATCTATTTAAATCTAAAGCGCATACAATTTATTCTGAAGATTTCTTATACTAATATTTTATTAATTATATGCTTAATGATTTTAAATAACTATTTACCCTTTTTAAATCAATTCTTCGGCATTTTAACGCTCTACTTTTTTTTATAAATCAGCTCTGAAATTTAATTAATTTTTCCGTTGTTTTAAGTCGGCCATTTTGAAATTAGGTAGCATTTTTGCTCTTTTCGAGTTGGCAACCATCACGGCAAGTGCCGGGGTTTGTTATCATTTCGAATTGGCGACATTTTCGAAAAAACGCCAAATCCGGACACGATTCTTTAGTTTAACCAATAATCCCAAATGGAAATCTCACCTACCTCGTTTCATTATTGCCGTTCTTGTATCGGCTCTTATAGAATCCAATGATGGTGCCGTTCAGCGAACCCGAGAACTCGAAACACAACACGTACTGTCCCCCAGCCACCGTATCCTCAGCCTGTACCACGAAATACTCGTGGGGGGCGTAGAAAAAGCTCTTTTCCACCTTGACAGTCCTTTGCCGGACAGGGTCCAGCAATCCGGTAACCCGGACACTCAGACGGTATGCGTGGACCACGAAGTACTTCGTGTCGCGTGTAACGTTCACTGTTATGTTGACGTTGCCTGAAAATGGAGAATAAATTTTTGTTAAGGATATTATATTTTTTTCTGTTCTTCAACATTAAGAAAAGAATGTATTGAAAATGGAGAATGTATAATATAAGGATATTATATTATTTTTTCTGTTTTTTAACAATAAGAAAATAATGTATTGAAAATGGAGAATGTAAAATATAAGGATATTATGTTATTTTTTTCTGTTTTTTTTTAACATTTAGAAAATAATCTGAAAATGGAGAATGTAAAAGGTAAGGAAATTATGAAATTTTTTTTGTTCTTCAACATTAAAAAGATAATGTACTGAATGTACTGAAAATGGAGAATGCAAAAGAGAAGGATATTATGTTACTTTGACTTTTAAAAAAATAATAATCAGAAAATGGAGAATGTGAAAAGATAAGGATATTATGCTTTTTTTTTTGTCCTTCAACATTAAGAAAAGTATGCTTTTCTTTAAAGGTCTTTTTCCCAAAAGTTATTTTTTGGGAATTTATGCTTATTTATGTTCCTCATGTGTTTATTATATGTTATTTTTATGTTTATATTGTATGCTTTTTATTTATGTTATTTTATTTATATGTTTTTGAAAAGTGAATCGTATTAACCACTGACCGACATAAAAGTAAAATATAATGCTTTCTTTGCATCATTCGTGGCAGTTAGCTAAAATAATTTTATTTATTGCTAGTCATTGTTATTTTTAAAATAAACAATGCTAAAAAAATTACTTTTAATAATAAACTTATTTCTATTATCGATTTACTATAGTCAGGATTCCAGAAAAGTAAGAAATAATTCTATAAAAATAATCAAACCCATATTTTTTGGTTGTAAAAATTCTCGAAAAGAATCTTGTACTTAATGCAAATTTCTGTATGGTCAGGGGTTAAGATATAGTTAGGATTTTTACTTATAGTGTGGTTTTGGCGGAGTAAATCTAAATGTCACGGAAGTACTATTCACGTTAAGGTAAATAATTATTTCTCGTTATATATTAGTTCTTAGAACATTTAAATCGTTCCCCCAGCATGAAGAAAATCAGTTAAGAATTCATAATTAATAACTACTGAAATATACGTTTTTTTAATTGTGTAAAAAATTAAGAATATTAGTTTAGATTTTACGTTAAAAAAAACTCAAGACTTGGAAAAGTTAAGGGTATTTTTCTGAAAAAAAAATTAATTAACTGCTATTAAAAAATTACCATCAGAATAGAATGTAACAGTTCATGTCATAAAATTTTATTTGCATTTTTGTCTAAAAAAAAGGTTCTTGAAATCAGTGATTAAAAGAACCCTTTTGTATACACATACCATCGAGTGCCGTTTATCCGAATCCTGGTCATCCGAAATTCGGTTTATCAAAAAAAAAATTACAAGCCTTTCGGTTAAAATATTAAATGTATACGCATAAATAAATACTACCAAAAAATAAATACGTTCTTACAAAGTTGGATTGATTTCTTAAAATATAGAGTAATTCTTAATTTTTTATTTTTGCTGCTCAATTTTGGTCCCATACCTTTCGAATAAGCCGGACTCTACTATACTACGTCTGGAAAAACTTAAGTAATTTTATCTTTTCAAAAAATTCTGACAGTCCGTATCTTTATTTGACAGCAGAACCCCTTAAACTGCCTTCTGTATATGTCAGCAACTATCCCTATCTCATACAGCCTTCTCTTTGAGAATACACTGTTAAAAATTTGGCGTAAGATCGCACCAGAATCCTGGAACTTTCTAGTTGCCACCACTATTGGGAGCTTGGATTCACCACTTTTACGGTGCATCAAAGTTATAGTTTTACCACAAAATTGGTTATTTCACTCTCCAAATAATGGTGGCAGCTAGAAAGTTCAAGAACTCCGGTGCAAACCTGTGCCAAACTTTTAACAGTGCAGAGTATTTATAGGGACATTTCTGACTGAGGGGTAGGGTAGATATATATATTCCGGCCTGTGTGCTTGATCAGAGACCCGCTTATAAGCCTTCGACAAGCAAGACAGACACAGAAAGAGTTTTTACTGTCACACTGTTGAAAATAATAGTTCAAGATTGAACCAAAATATGGTTCAAATTTGCTGCAACCATAATTTGGTAGACAGTAGAACCATAAAATGAGATTTTAAATTGCGTAACTATGGTGAGATGTTGAACCATAAAAAGGTTCTACCAATGCATAACAATAGTGAAAGGTAAAAAAAAACCACCGGTATTTCGTACATCGTAAGCTAACGCTTTCGAAACTTTGGACCCCACAGATTTAACGAGCACGTCTGTAATTAGTGCACTCGGTCCCATCCGTGATGCATTGAGTATTTTTCTACTATTTATAGTAAAGATATCCGATTTATAGGATGACAGGCAGTAGGTGGGATTCGAACCCCCGCTCTCCTGAGATTGTTGAATCTCTAGGCTGATGTCATATCCACTCGGCCACGGACGGGCTAATTCTCAAGCAGAAGCAGTACTAGTCATGGTGCCTCCGTTTGAGTAAACAGTTAAATTGTCGGTTGCAGTTAGTAGATGTTGAACCGAACTTTCGTAAGTAGTCGAACCAATTTTTCGTGAAAGCAGATCTATTTCCAGAATGTGATATTTGGTTGAACCATTTTATTGTGTATCTGCCATAAGTTCTTAATTTTTCACCAATATTTGGTTCAACGTTGAACTGAAATTTTTAACAGTGCACAGAGAAAGGAAAGTAAACCCAGGGCGAAGGCGGAAATCGAACCCTTACCCGTTACAGTTCGCAGACTGGCTGGCCAGAGTGATGCTGACCACTCGGCATCATCCGGCCCCCACATTCTAGAAAATAAATTCTCAAAAACGACGAAATTTTCCTTAATTTTGACGATTCCGTTACTGGCAAATGCCCCGAGTTTTCGTTTCCTCAAAGTGAGGAAATTTGAATCGTCATTTTTATGAGGATTTGAATGTCGTCTAATCTGAAGAAATAGTTCGTCATTTTTGAGCATGCGAGTACAACAATGAGATTCAGTTTCCTCAAAATCAAGATACAGAATCGTCAAATAAAAGATCGTAAAAGTGAGGATTCGCGTTTACTCAAAAGTCACGTGATAGTTTGACGAAATAATCCTCAAAATTAAAGAAATGAGGCTTGAGGATTCATGAATCGTCAAAAGTGAGCGTATTATTTCTGACAGAAAAAGCCTTTTGGAACACTTACCTGAAAACACATCCTCTGTTAGATCCGGCCTCAGCAGCAGGTCGTAATGCAGCGGCCTGATGTACCGAGGAAGTCTGAAGTCCAACCACGGATGTTCGTCGTCCGGCAACAAAGACGACATAGACGTGTGGTCTGATTGGACGTCCGGCTGTGGGGTCACAGTGGTCTGGAATGGTCGTACGACCGTTTTCTTTGGCGTGGTCGTCTTGGATGCGACGACCTTAAGAAGAAGGAGAAATTTTTATTTAAGAGGGCCTGTCAGTCCCATAGAGCTAATGCATTGTTTTTTGGAATCACAAGCAAAATAATTGCTATGCCATGGTATCCCATTTTCACCAGGAATTGGGAATCATCATAAAATCAAATTAAAACAAAATTGAAAAGAAAATAACATCCGCATATTTAATTATTAATTGATAAAGTTTAAAAATAGTATTATATATTTAAAAAAGCTATATTTAGGTAGTTAAAAGTTGTAAAAGCATGTAGGGACAGTGTGAGGGAGTGACAAATCGGGTATTTAAAAGAAATTTTATGTAAGTAAATTATAATTATTTGATATTTTTTAGGTGGGACTAGTTAGGTTGTGGGCGAGTTTACACTAATAAATCACAAACTTGCATATATAATTTGAAAATAAAGAGAAAAGTGTCCGGGACATCAATTTGTCCCTTTTACAGAGAATGACCCACATATGATTTAAGGTAAAATAAAGGAGATGTGACATTTTCGGACCTTGGCGTCTTTCGATGACAAGTCTCTGTTGGACTCGGAGGATTCCTCGTGTCGGAGCTGTCCACGAAGTAGGAAGACGAGAAGGACGACACTCAGGACGAGGAGGACGAAGATGGCGATGGCGATTTTGGACGAGGGGGACTTGGGGACAATGGACTTGGCCATGGTTGGTGAGCTGTAAAATATGTTAATTTTACCGAAAAGAAACATTTATTCTCAGAAAAAGAAACATATGTTAAGAAAAAAAAACATATTTTAAGAAAAAAAAACATATTTTCAGAAAAAAACCATACTTTCATAAAAGGAACATATTTTCGGGAAAGAGAAACATACTTTCAGAAAAAAGAAACATACTTCCAGAAAAGAAACATACTTAAAAAAAAACATATTTCCAGAATAACAAAGTTTATATTCTTAAAACATTTATTTTCTGTAAAAATATGCAGTTGAAAAACAGGGGCTAGGGAGCCCAGTTGGTTAAGGCGTAAGTCTTGCCTGCGGAAGGTCTCAGGTTCGAGTCCAGGCATCACCAAAATAAGTGCGACTTATAAACGGCAGTATACTAATATTGTGGTCTAAATCCCTGCCTGTTTATTGGGGTGACAGGGGTTTCAATTTCTCGCCAAGGGGTGGATAGAAATGTGTGCTTTCTTTGTAATTTGAAGGATATAATAAACTTTAACGTTAAAATTATAATTGGTTTTGCATAAAATAAACAGATTTTCTGTGAAAATTATACGGTATTTTTCTAGTGCACAACTGACAGTTTTTTTTTGTGTGGAAAATAACAGACTTTTTTTTACAGTGTTAAAAAATTGTATATAAGCTTAAACAATTAGATTTGTTAATGTGATAGTGAACTGTGCGACGAATTAAGGGTGAATGAGTTCTAATCGATCGCGGGTCTCCAAATCAAAGTGCTTCTGTGTTAATCCAACTTAAAAGAATGATTTTCCCAGCCATATTTCCTTGGCTGTATATATTGAATTATTGTAACAAAAGATTTTTTTCATATGGTAAATGTATAGCTGACTTTTAAGCTGTGGCGGTTACTACTTGCGTAACTTCAATACATCATCCACACGCTAGAGGGTACAGATTTATCACTGCGTTCCTACCCAGTAATCTGAATAACAACGTAAATAGTAGTGTTGTTGTTTCTAATGCCACTCGGTAACCGAGCCAGGAGTAGAGGACTGCCCGATTTTAAGGCGAAGAGGGCGGCTTCCGTTTTTATTGAGCGCCACAAGGGAGGAAGTCCGACTTTAGCCCGTCAGCATGACACACCCGTTTTACTGGAAGGTCCCTTTCACACATCCATTCCATTCTCACTCACATATCGGAATTTTGATCCAGATCAAAGGCCGATAACCTCCTGATCTGGCACCCCCAGAGGTATTAATTTGGAATGGGAACGTGGAGGACTTTGTGACCACGACGTATTTAATGGCCCCAGCCACAATTAGTCAACACGACGGTCTTTAGCCGAGTACAAGCGCCGACCCAGCGACCATCAGAATTGTGAGCACCGCCGAGGACAGAACCCACAACCCTTCCGATGCGAGCACGACGCTTCACACGACTGAGCTACCGCGCGCGTGGCACCGTAAATAGTAGTATATAAGCCGTGTTAATTTCTCTCCACCTTGAGGATCCTTTTGGTGGACTGTGGGTTTCTGAGGCAGCTACAAGGTATCTATATTCCTACTTTTTGAAATGGGTTAGAAGAGATTTTAAGTTTTCAAGAAATAATTTTTCAACAAAATATTCCAACTAATTAAAAAAAAAAGTTGGATGGTATTGACTGGAAAGTAGGCGACATTTGAAGAGTACACGGTAAGAACCGATTGATCTCTTTAGAGACTTTCCGTAATTGTAATTGTCTCTGCTTGGCTGACATTGGCGACCGGAAACCGGTTTTTCTTATGGTTCTTCAATTGCGGTACAAATGTGTGACTCGTTCCACTAAACTCTGGCGTGAATTAGGGTTGCCGCGAAAGATAAACAAAGCGAGTAACTGGCTTCTTTACACCAGTTAAGGCGATTTCTCGGTATCGCGTCCCCAAAGAGGCCATTAAGGAAAGCCCTTGTACGAAATCAATCGGTTCTTCCCGTGTACTCTTCATATATCATGAGTTTATAAAAAAGTTTATAAAATATTCGGCATATCCTGAGAAATATGGCTCAAAAGTATTTTTTTTTTCATTAGATTAACGCACAGAGGCACATTGGTTTTGGAGACCCGCGTTCAATCGGGCTTATTCACCCGTAACTTAACCTGTTAAGATCTGAACAAATCCTACACGCATATTCTTATAACCTAAACATACTTTTCATACAAATATATGCTAAAAAGTATGTTTTGCAAATATTAAAAAAAAAAAGAAGTTAAGTTCAATAATTACTTAGGGACACGCCTTCAACTCTAAAAATACACATTTTTTTGTGCTATAAATGCAACAAAAAAGGCCGTATCACTTATTTGTTGTTAACAGTTTATTTTTAAATTGATTTTAATGCAAAAAGGCCTTTAAAATTAACTACTAAAAGAACTTTTCAAAAATTTTGAAAAAATAATTCCTTTTTTAAGAACTTTAATATCGTTCTCGTTAGACTTCATTTTTTACAGAAATAAATGACGGATAACTGTAATCAAAGGCTGAAAACTGAAATTTGAATCTTCTTCTATCGGACCAGGTCTATTTCGGAACTAATTAAAGTGTCGAACTAATCGAACTGTTCGGAAAAAGTTTCAATCTGTTGACTTTGAAGTCATAGATATAGAAAGTAGCAGATATGCCCAACGATTGCGCAATCCCGTACAACGCAATACAAACCGGGCGATTGTGTGATGAAGCCAATTTTTGCTGTTTTCGCAATGCATCATGGTGTACTAGTTAAAAAAAATTGCTTTTGCCGAAGAGTTACATGCAATAAAAACTGCATTTTTAATATGCTTCTTTTCATGTCTGCCAGAAATTATTATGGGATACAGGTTCAAAAGAGGCTTCGGGTGGGTAGGTACATATATATTCCGGATTGTGTACTTGATCAGAGACAGCTTATAAGCCTTCGTCAAGTAAGACAGTGAACGATGGGACAGCATGAAAGATGCATAGAAACCCACAAACTTAGTAAAACACATATGGTACAGACGTGATAGAATGGCTGTACCATGTAAACTTAAATGTAAATTTTGTAAAATTTGTAAAATTTAAAGTAGAGTAGCTATGCCTATACAGTTGCATGAAATATGAAGTTTATTGTTTAATACATTTGGGATTTTTTTGCTTGGCAACGTATAGCAAATTGCTAAATTGAGACCGGCCGTTGTACCATAACAGTTCGGGCAGTTTTGACAGATGCCTGTGGGAATCCCTCTTACTACTACAATATGCGATGTCTAGATTTTATATTAAATTTAAATGTTATTTTTAAAAAATCGCAGTAAATTTTAGTTTTATCATAAAAAGTTACATCATAAAAATATATATTTAGTTACATCATAAAAATATATCAATTTTGATCGGATATCCCATTTATTGGATATTATTTCCATGACATTTATGTTTGTATTTTGATTACATTTAATTTTGTATATAGTTTGCACTATAAATTATCAAGTTCGCAACAGAATGTTAAAATTTTTAAAACAAGGCTCAACTTTTTAATTTAATAAAAATTGTGTCATTCATTAAAAAGTTCAATGTGTTTAATAACTGTTACACTAATACATATTAAATATTTTAAACAATTTTATGAATATACTTTTTTTTATGATTCATTGAACTCTGAGATATTTTCAAACTATTGATAACTTTAAAGTTCCTGATATCCCTTAAATAGCTATCTCGATTACTTTATTTGATTAAGTCGAAAGAAAATAACTAATTAATAACAGAAAATTCCCTATTAAACTGATTTTGGTTTAAGTATTTTGCATAAGAATGCAGTTACATTAATATTCATTGGTATTTTATATTTAAAAACTATTTAAGTAGGTAATGAGAAAGAAAAACATTGGAAGGATTTCAGTTATATATTCCAAATTAGTTTAGAATAATGGAATTAATATCACTTACCTAAAATTGAACTCCAAATATGTATATTAATTTTTTTTATATTTTTAAATAATTCATAAGTTGCCGTATGTATAAAGACTGTTGTTCCTCACTAGCCATTATTAATCACTGATAAAAATTCTTCGAATTCTTCAATTATAAAACGAACCACTCATACTATTTCTATGTCATTTCATTTCTTTGGTATGTTGATTTCATCTCTCTATGGACTCTGCATGGCACTAAAATTTTCTGAAGATTTTCGTATAATTTAATAATCTTAAAGTAATTGAATAATCTGAAAAAATAACAATCTAAAAGAAGCTGTAATAATCTTATAGGGAAATTAATAATCTAAAAACAACAAATCAACTGTCTTCTTTGGAATAATCACTTGTAAATCACTCAGTTTTGTATATCACATTCATCGTTGCAATGTATGACTTTTATAACTTATAAAATCGCAAATAATTTTATCTGTAGAATTAGAACAACACCACACGTCTAAAAGCTATTTTACACCAAATTCAAACACTATTTTTCCTGAAATCACGTAGCTTCACACACGTAGTTCCAGCTTACACCACAATTACAGTGTTAAAAAAACACATAAACAATGAGTCCATTGGCAGTGATACGTCCGCATGGTGACCCCTTTCGGCTCAGCTTGAATTAGAGAGCTCCACGCAACCGTAACGGGACATTCTTTCAAGTGAAACAAGTTTCGCTGTCGTTCTCTGACCCAAACTCCGAACTGGGACATAGTCGCCAATGGAATCGCCAACTGGCGAGTTTATCGCCAATAAGTTTTTTTAACGTATGAGTTACGGTAATATGGAACTATATGTAATATGAATTTATTCTTTCTTGCAACTTAAGGTAGGCGAGTACCCAAAATTCTAAAATTTTTACTATTACTTTAATCTTTTCCAAATTTGGCATGGTGATTTCAAATAAAATGAACAATGCTTTTTGGGCAATTTTTTTTATTTAAATATATTGATTTACTTTAAACGGTGTTTTTCAACAAAAAAAGGGGTTTACGCCAACACCTCTAGCATAAAAAGTTTTACATTAATTTACCTGCACTTTTTTACAAATGTTATTTCATTATATATCTGTGCCATGAACCTCTAACATCTGGTGAAAATATACAAGTTTTTTTTTCTAAAAATTTTCAAGTGTAAGTTCGAAAGAAGTTCAATCGAAAAAAATCCTTTTTTTTTGTGGTTAATTTTCAAAATTTTTCTTAATAACTTATTTTCTTGTAATTTGTATGTAACCCTAGAGGGTCATTGCATACCGAAGAAAAACCGAAGAATTTAACACATAGTTAATGTTTATAGGATGAAAATTCAATGCGGTAGACTTGTTAGCGCAAACCTCTTTTTTTAGTTAAAAAAACCGTTTAAAATAAATAAATAATATTTAAATTAAAAAAATGCCGAAATAGTATTATTCATTATATTTGAAATCACTATGCCAAATTTTGAAAAGATTAAAGTAATAGTAAAAAATTTAGAATTTTGGGGAAATTTGGGTATTCGCCTACCTTAATTTGTTTATATTAAATCGGCATTTAATGGCGGAGGTTAATAGATTTTGTTGCGTGTGTCCGACATGAAAACGGATAGTTTTTAACTGTCGTTTGTTTTTATTTCACGTTCTGCGGCGAATAGGGTCTATTGCTTAGCATGTGTGAACATGATTCGGCAGATAATTAAAAAAAAAACCTGTAAAACTACAGGTTAGTGAAATATTTGAAACTTAAAAAATAAGTTTTCCGGATCTTCTTAGTTTTTGCAATTTTTGTTGTCTAATTTTTTTCCTCGGCTATTGCTCGGATACAATTAAATGAGCTATAAAAATGCGATGATGTTGGTATAAAAGAACTGCTATTATTAAAGTTTTTCCAAACTGGAAAATAAACTAATTGCTTTACATTCCCTTAAAATTTTTGAGTCAAGTATATACGTTGTCCATGGAGGATACCTATCGGGGTTCTGTCCTCGTCTTAGTTGTCCGTTAAATGGAATGTGATTGATAAAATCAATCCCACAATTAAAACTATAAATAACCATGTATTTTGGACTGGTGCATGTTAAATATGTCGTGTTTAATTGTCCTGACACACAGTACCATATGTCAATATGACGCCTTATTTGGAGCCAGCTCCGATCTCGTAACTTAATAGCCGTTCTAAATTATGAGGCCTTTCAGTTTCTAAGTTCCCTGCAGAATTACCCTTTCTGTAGTGTATGTGTTATCAAGTGTTTTAAAGCACCATTCAGGCGACTCTTGTTACCAAATTTTGACGCTCAGATCACAATTAATCTGAGCTCTCTGCAGATGTTGAAGTATGCCAATATTTAATTTTGCCGAGAGAACCAAAGAGTCGACAAGCCAAATGGGAACTTTAGGGATTTTTTACGTGCCACATAATCATATGACATGCGTGCCGAAGATTTTTTCCAATACAGAAAATCCGACGACTCAGCCGGGGCTCGAACCCGCATCTTGGGCTAATGAGTCGGACACATAAAACCTCTAAGCCACTAGGCCGACTGTGTTGTAAAAATTATTATCACTTCTTAAACATTAAAGAAAAACAAATAGGTTTGCAACGGAATCTGTCATTTAAAATACTTCCACAGAGCATTTGTGGTCAACAGGGGAAAAAAGCGCTAAACACGTCATTAATTTTACATTAAACATATAACTCTAAATAGCTAAGTTTCCTAAATTTTTTTTTGAAAATTCCATAAATTATTTCTTATCATCAACTAAATTTATTTAAATATCGAATAATGAATTTGTAATATTTAGCCGACCAACAGCTCTGATATAGTTCCATAACCGGACTAATAAGTTATTTCTTATCTGCAACAATATTTATTATACGCTCCTATCGAAAAATTTTCCTTTCTTCTTTGGTAAATATATCGGAGATTCGCGTAGTTGAACAATAATTGTGATAAATTAAGTAAAACGTCTCGCCAAAATAGGCGATTAGCAGAATTAGTGGTAAACCCTAATACGCCCGATGACTGACAACCTTTTAGTAAAAAGTTTTTCGTCGAAATAAAAATAATTTGTGGTCATCGTCATTGAATTTTAATTCTTTAAGTAAACTAAACTTTATATTTTGATATTGTGTTTGTTTAATTTTTTTTCTTAGAGATATTTAAGAATGTTGTTTTAATCCAAAATTTCGAGAAAAAGTTATGGCAAATGTTTATTTTATGGGTTTTTTTATAGAGTTATCATGAACAATTCTTCGTAAAAGATACCGGTTCGTGTAAGGAAATTATTTAACTTTATTATAATAAATTATTATATGTAAAATATGTTATTATAAAACTATTATATGACTGGTGTTGCATGCAATGTTGAAGAAACAAATTTTATTTTTTCTTTTGTTAAGTAATAGGAATAATAAATTTAAATCGGGTATGTAATTAACAAATACTCAACATGTCATTGCGTGATTAATGTAAATGACATACTATTTTTTTCAGTGCAATTAAATCAAGTATCTTGAAAACAGTTGAAATTAACTTATATCTGCTATTTGAAAATATTTATTATTTATTATTATTTTAATTGCAATTTTTATTTAAATAAACACTAGGGGCTTGTAACACGACTCGACTTTCGATTATCATACAATAAATCAATACAAATCGAGGTTATAATACACCATATATAAGGTAAGGTGGGGTAAGTGGGCCATTGGGGAAAGTGAGCCACGATCCCTGGCATTTCCCGAATTACGGACTTAAAAAATATGTTACAATATTTTTACGTATTTACCCTAATGGACAGGAAACATTATGGCATCATTTTTATTTAAGGATGTAACAATTTACAATTTTTTGTGTGACAATTTTTAAAAGTGCATCTTATCGTAATTCACGCCATCATACTATTTTTTTTATTTCCAAACGGTTCATGATACAAAACAAAATGTTATATATATTGAAAGTGTATAAAACATAGTATCTTTTTGCAGTGTCATGGACACTCTTAAAACAAAAGAGTGAATTCCACTCCAGTTGGAGAAGTGCATTTTCGACACTGGAAAGGAGTGAATATTATCTCAGACTGAGTTAAAATCACTCGCTTGGAGTGATCCTGTCGGAGGTTTAATACACAAAGAGGAATACACTGGAGGAGTGAACATCAATCCGGCTGAGTTAAAATCGCTCGTTCGTTTTAAGAGTGTACTTGTAATATTGATAAGGTTAAAAAAAAAAGGGGGGGGGGAATTTGCCCCGCGTTTGGGGTAAGTGGACCAGGGGTGCCCCAACTCTTTAATATACTTAAAAATAGTTGTATTCACTGATTCATAGGGTTAGTCATAGTCACTATTCATAGTCAGATTCATTGCCATAGAGTTAAAATCTGTAGCCTTAACATTTAGGTTACACTACATGCAAAAATAAAAAGATGAAAATTAACGTATTTTTTCTTCTAGTAAGCTTACATGCCAGAAAAAGTTGCTATGGGGGAACTATTGAAGATACATCATTAATTTTTTATTTCAAACACTTAAAAAATCATGTAGATTATTCCACTTGCCCCACCATAAGTGAAAAAATATTTGGGGGGGGGGGGGGGTAGCCCACTTATCCCACCTTGCTGGGCAAGTGGGCCACTCGAACGACCCCCCAAAAAATATGTTTTTAAAATTTATTATTTGCCAATTTGTTTTAAGGTTGCCATGGGTACAGTAATAACATCCGAGGATCTAAAGTCGAATTATGCCAAAGAGGGGTCCCACTTACCCCACCTTACCCTTAACTATTTTTAACTTTAACTTTCAAACCTAAAAAAATGTTTACAGGCAAATACCTTTTGCGCATGAGAGATATTCTCGAAAGCATTTTTTTATAACACTCGACAGTTACAAGAAACTCGTGTACTAAATTTGAAGTCTGTAGTAAATTTTGTTCGAGTTTTTCAGACAGACAGACGAACAGTCTGACAGCCGAAGCAATGTTGAAAAACCTATTTTTTCAGACATTTAATGCATCCACCAAAACTGTGTAGAAAACATAAAATATCTATTTCACATTTTCGTAACCAGTTATGAAACTACTAAGTTCTTTTTGTTCAAGTTTTATGGAGTGGTTTCAGACAGACAGACGAACAGTCTGACAGCCGAAGCAATGTTGAGAAACCATTTTTTTTTCAGATGAGGCACCCACCAAAACTGTGTAGAAAACATAAAATGTCTTTTTCACATTTACGAACCCCCATTCTAATACTTTATTTACCTTATATTTCATATAAGTTAATTAAAAGTAAAAACATTCATTAACAGTTTTACCTTCCTATGAACACTATCAAAGTAAAATTTCTCTTACGCTTGACCAGGGGTCTCCAAACTCAAGTGCCTCAATGTTAACCCAAATGGAAAAAAAAAACTTGCCACATTTCTTCGATTGAACTGCATATTTTTACAAACGTTATTTTTAAATAATAAATGTAGAACTTACAGGTCTCTATGATCCGACTCTTTAAAATTGTTTCGAATACTTTTTGTAAAGCTATTTATTTAAAATTTTAAAAAAATTTCGAACCAATTTCAAAAAGTCGGATTGTCGGGACCTGTAAGTCCACTACATTTATTACATAAAAAATCCGTTTGTAAAATTATTCAATACATCCGGAGAAACGAGCAGAGCAAATATTTTTTCGCCATTGGATTAATACTGATGCTCTTTGCTTTGGAGACCCGCGATCCAGCGAGGCGCATTCTCCCTTATACAGATAAACGGATGAAACAAACTGAATGGTTGTCCGGAAAGCATGACATTTTTTTTTACATCGTTTGCGGAAATTCACTTATAGCGAATTTAAGGTTAACGCACCTTAAGTTGTATATAAATCTATGTTGTTTCCTTAAATGGGAGATATTGTGGATAAAATGTGGTAATTACTGTCTTTAAAACAAGAACAATTATTTTCTATTTCTATTTTACAATTCTACTTCTTCACTCACAATTAAGGGTCTCAGCGACATCTTTGAAAAAAAAAGAGCTCTTGTCAATGTACATGTCATGCTATTAATTATTTTAAAGATAGCAAGTTTTCCATTTTTCATAGACTTTAAGTTAAGCATATTTTGTGGGCGTTTGCAAGTACCGTTTTAAAGGGGAGTGGGATGGTTCTATCTCGCCCTTGTTAAGTTGCATAACTTTAGGAACATTTTTCTCTAGAACTATATGAGATATGTAGTTATGAACTTTTTTATATTTTGTTCCTTACATATAGTTCTTTGAATTTATTTGGGAAAAATGTTCCTAAAATTAGTAAAATTTACATGGATGATACAAAACCACGCGACTTCCCTCAACAAACCTAGGTGCTAACTATAAAAACTTTAAGGGGGAATGAGTGCGCTTGACCGCGGGTCTCCAAACTCAAGTGCCTCGGTGTTAATACAATGGGAAAAAAACTATTTTCTCAGAGACATTTCTCCGGGTCCACTGAATATTTTTACAAACGTTTTTTTTTTTTTTTTTTTCAAATTATAAATGTAGATAACTTACAGGTCTCTATTTTCCCACCTTTTGAAATTGCTTCGAATAAGTTGTGTGAAAATATTTATTGTAAATTAAAAAAAAAACACATTGGAACCAATTTCAAAAAGTGTGAAGGATGGGACCTGTAACTCAGCTACATTTATCATATAAAGAAATCCGCTTGCAAAAATATTCAATACAGATGGAGAAATGTGGCAGAGAAAATATTTTTTTCTCTTATTTTCAACTTTTTGTTGCATAGCACGTTCGTGCACTAAGCTGTTCAATAGGATGGGGCGAAAAAAACTTTTTATTTTATTTCGGATCGCTACAGTGCGGAAAAGTTGCCATTGGTAAAGACAAGAAAAATGCACTGATTATTTTTATTTTTATTACCATATCTTCCGTTCGCGCAATGCCATCAATGTTGGCAAAAAATTGTTAAAAACCGTATTTTTTAAATAATTTCTTTAAAACACGGTAGATGTTTTTAATTGCGTTCCTATATCATGAATTAACTACTAAAAGTATGCAAAATCCATATATTATAGCACTTATTAATAATAAATGCTATAATATATTAATAAGTCATTATACATTTGTGTCAGATCTTCCGGCCACTCAACGTAGTCTAAAGTTAGGAAAATTCGTATTTTCCGCCAAATTTTAAAGTTATAACTTTTTGTAAATTTTATTCATGCAACATGATAAAGGAAAGCATTAAAAAACATAAATTGTGTTTAAAAAAATTATGAAAATTTACGGTTTCTGAAAATGTTCGCCAACTTTGATGGCATTGCGTGAACGAAAGGTACAGTAATAAAAAAATAATAAAATTAGTGCATTTTTCATGTCTTTACCAATGGCAACTTTTCCACACTATAGTTATCCGAAATAAAATAATAAGTTTTTTTCGGCCCACCCTACTGTTCAATTACATTATTGGTCGAAACTTTTCACTTTGTTTTAGAAACTGTGTCACCTGCCTATACATGGGTGGACAAGGAAACGCAAAAAAGTGATTTACGCGTCATAATTTACATGCATATTCTTTTGCAGAAACAGATGCAAGATTTTGGTGGCCTGGTGGGTTTCATAGCAGCTCATTACGTTAAAAGTCTGCGCACTGTACAGGGAACGGGTTCGATTCCTGCCTTCAAATTGGGTGTACTTTTCCCTCTCTGTGTCAGTAAATATTCTGCTAGTGTCTTACTTGACGAAGGTTCATAAGAGTATCTCTGATCAAGCACACAAACCGGAAAATATATGTATCACCCTACATACCTACCGAACCTATTAAAAAAAGCATTGGAGATGAGGTTATATACTCGAACTAGAGCTCCATGAGGGCAATTGGCGACAGGCGTCTTAATTTAGAACCACAGTCAGGTGACACCTGACCGGCCCGTCGGCGCAGTGGTTAGTGTACTAGCCTTTAGAGTTGCTGGGCTCGGGTTCGAATCCCGGTTAAGGCATGGATGTTTGTGTTTGTTAATAAATGTTGTTATTTGTCTATATGTTTTGTCGTCCTTCTTTGTGTGTCTCTTGTGACTGTCTCTTCTGGCGAGCTGGGTAATGGGCTATAAAGCCTACACTCTCCCATCTAGAGGGCGCAATCACTGTCATTTGTCATTGTCATTTGTCAGGTGACACCTGAGCAGGCATCCAACAGGAGAGAGATATCGTACTCAGTGTCATTCGTCTTTAAAATATTCAAAATTTAGATGAGCGGTTTAAGTATTCACCAAAATTCACAAGCAATAAAATGCCAAAAAATTGTTGCTGAAGCAACTAATTGTTGAGGTCTCTAGTGGGAATTAGATGTTGCAGTTTACAAAACCAGTGGTGGCGTTTTATTACACCAAAAGTGGTGTTTCTACACGACAATGAACAATACGTGTTTCATTACAACGATTTACTGGTGGTGTTTCCAAACACCATGTCACCCTCTAATGCATGAATTTTTATTTTCATCCCCAAAAAATAAATATGTATCTTTAATACTCTTACATTATGGGAAAAATACTAAATTTTTTTAACGGCATTAGAGTTTACATAATTTCAATTTTTAAAGATTTTTCTATATGACAAAAACCAACTGCAAAATTCCAATTTTGATAATAATGACTAGAAAACTACTAAAAATATTTCAAAATAACCGTTTTTAGCTATGATTAATTATTCAAAACAATTTATTAGTATTTAGTACTAATATTATTATTCTTTGAATACTGCTAAAAACGTGATTTCACAAAAGTTAATAACCTCACTCTTTAATTTTGAATACACTTTTACTACTGTCATCTATGAGGATAATTAGTAACTAAAACTTTAAAATGAAATGTAATAGATGAAAAAAAATACAGAATTGTCTTGGAGGAGCTCTAATTTAATAGAATAAAGTGGATTATGTTACTTGTTACCAAACGGTAACAGTATGCATTAGAGGGCTAACGACAACTTTGTTACATCAATATTTTTAACAGTGTATGCCAACTGGCCTCTTTACTTGGCTGCTGTTCAAAATTACCCCTTTGCCAATAGCATTCATATAAATGCAATGCGACTTTAATTCAATAGAAACCAAATTACAGTTCATTACAAACCTTGGCGTATGACAAATGACAGTGATTGCGTCCTCTCGAAGGGAAGGGCGTAGGCTATATAGCCCATTACCCCGCTCGCCAGAAGAGACAGTCACAAGAGACATGCAAAGAAGGACGCCACAAACACATCGACAAATAACAACATTTATTGACAAACACAAACATCCATGCATTTACCGGGAATCGAACCCGAGCCCAGCAGCTCCAAAGGCTAGTACACTAACAATTGCGCCAGTGGACCGGCAACCTTGGCGTAAGAGGGTGTTATAATAAAAATAGGCAAAGTGTAAAGAAATTTTATTTACGCTCAAAGCATTAAACAGTAGATATCGTCCTAAAATTCCATCCACTTTTTTCTTGTATATTGCATTGAAACAAATAATTATAATAAAAATATTTTAATATATGCATAAATGTGTATCAAAATGACATAAAATGATAATATAATGCGTTGTAGTAAATAACTTGCAATACGTATGGTAATACAATAAAAAATTATAATATTAATTATTATTATATCTTTTATTTTTATCAAGAATAATTTTAGATAAATAAAGTGTTGTTTCCTTAAACGAAGGAAGTTATGTATTTTTAAAGAATGAAAAGTTTATTTTTATTCAAAAATCCAAATAACTCATACTTATAAACTTCAATTTTTAAAAACAACTACTTTAAAAAAAGGCAGATTTACAATTTATGCTTAGTAAGTTTATAAAAAAAATAGACAAGTTAGTATTTTTTTATAAGTATTTAAAAAAAAATCACCAATGGTTTTCACTAGTTTTTTCCTGAACATAGACTATAAAAATAAAACAGATGACATAGCAAATAATGATTTATTTTCCCAAGAAACTTATTCGAATTTCCACCTTCGACCGCAACAATATACCCGCATGTCAACTTTTTCTCGAAACTGCTGCATATTTTAGACTCATTTCGGAGAAATATTACAGTCAACACGGTTGTTCTTTTTTTGTTATTTGTCGACAAAACATCGTAGAAAATATTTAACTTTTCATTTTAATCATGCAGGAATAACTGCTTAAGGTAGTCTGAAAATTATTTTGGATTTTTTTTAATAACAAAATATTTTAGAAATGTATTTGGTTTACTTATTGAAAACCAAAAATATTTTAACCAAAGTTTTCTCTTTATTTTAAATTTTTTATATGTGTTTTTATTTTTTTTAATCTCCAGTTTTGTTATTTATTATTGAAATAAGCTTCTGCAAAGCCAATTCACAAAAGGTGTGGATAGGATATTACGTTTTTTCAAAAAGTTAAAATAACGCTGTAAAACTGATTCAAATATGTGTTTTTTATATTTAACTTTTTAGTATTTTTTAACAAAAAAAAAACGAACAACAATAAATCCAGTTTCATTCACAGCTTTGCAATTTACGTATGAAGGAAAAATATCTTTGCTCTAGCTTTTTTCTAAACCAGTGGTTCCCAACCTGGGGGCGATCGCCCCCAAGTGGGCGATTTGTGTTGTCAAGGGGGCAATAAATAGTTGGGGGGCGATAGGGGGGCGATGAGCATTCAAAGGGGGGAAATTAAAATATACTGTACTATAGTACAGTAAAACCATTCTTATTTATTTTTATCACTGTAACAAGTTTCAAACTGACATTTTACAAGATTTGAAGATTTGACCAAGTTAAAAATTAATGATTCTATAATTCTATTGTCGATACATTTCCTTTTGAATCTGTGGGTTGTGGATAACCTTGATAACTCTTTGCAGACAGGGTTTGTAGATCTGAAGTATGACAGTGAGGCGAAACTCATTTCAAGCAGAGAGGTTATGAGTTAGTCTGCGTAAAACTTATTTACACTGATCCCCCCCCCCCCTTAACTGTGGTAAAGAGCTGAACTACTTCGCATCTCGTTCCGTCGATATATTTAGTTAAAAAAAATATTAGTTCTGTTATCCAGCTCCTCGCCATACAAAGAAATCAATTGGACAATTGCCTCAAAGACTTGCATATGAGCTTGAAAAAACAATTGATATAAAAATAAAAATAAAAAAGTTTTCTACGTTAATTTTTTTCTTTAATTTTTATTGTCTACTCTCTTAAAATTTCCGGAATTGAGTTTAAAGATCGTAGTTAATTATATCACATTCAATCTTTGAAAAAATATAAAGAAAAATAGAAAGAAAAAAATCGATATTATTTAAGAGTAACCGGATAAAGCTGCTTCGGTTGTTTTTATATATGGTAGTAAGTGTTTGAAATTATAAAATTGCTTTATTAGTTACACTTTAACTCAAATTATAATTGGATAAATTATAAATATTAAAGGGGGGCGATATGTGTTAGTCAACTTAAAGAAGGGGGCGATGCTACAGAAAAGGTTGGGAACCACTGTTCTAAACAATAGAAATTTAAGAATATCATAAACTAAAACTTGTAGGTTTCTAATAGTCAGGTCGCCAAGGGGGGGAACCCTGCACTGAGATGTTAAGTTTTTTTTATTGATGATTCTTATAGATTCGAGGGTGTAGATTACGAATCTGGAAGGTACTTTTTTGGTACCCTTGAGCATTTTTAGTTATTCAAGATGGCGTCTCCGCCATCTTGAATTTTGTAATCTTAATATTTGACGATCTATTCGACCAAAGTGAATAGTTTTTGTCTTTATAGATTCATTAAATAATAAAGAAATACAATTATCAAGAAAATTTCAAAAATAAAAAATTCAAAATGGCGGAATCCGCCATATTGGATTTTTCACTTTTTATATTTTTGTTTTATATTTAACCCAACAAAATATGTATATCTTAACTATATTTTTTATACCTAGTTACTATACAACATTATTTTGAAGAAAATATAAAAAATCAAGATGGCGGCATCCGCCATATTGGATTTTTTCCCCGTTTATATAAAGCGTTCCACATGTCCTAAATTAAAAATTCTTTTTATTTTAGTTATATCTTAATTTTAGTTTCTATTTCAGTTTTAATATGTAGATTATTAATTTAGAAGATATTTTTTCGCTAGTTTTCAGTATTTTTTTATATTTAAGATGGCGTCTTCCGCCATATTGGATTTTTCTTCCTAATTCAATTTTTCGGGTTCTTTTAGGCCAAAATTAATAATTTTTTTCTTTTATGGGTGCATTTTGTGGTAAATAATTACTTAAAAATTTAAAAAATCCAAAATCAAGATGGCGGCTTCCGCCATCTTGGATTTTTCACCTTCTAATATTACGTGATCCACTGGCTCGAAGTTGAAAATTCTTTCAGTTTTACTTGTATATTTTATTATAAAATGCTTTAAAATCATCATAAAGTTTTATTTAAACACTTAAAAAACTAAATTCAAGATGGCGGATTCCGCCATCTTTGATTTTTTACCATCTACTATTACGTGATCCATTGGTGCGAAATTCAAAATTCTTTCTACTTCAGTTGTATTTTTCAGTAACAAATGGTTTAAACTACATAATGGGGAACACAATTGCAACATATCTGAATTTATGGCCATTCAAGTTGGAATCTTTCTCATTATTAGATTTTTTACCGTTAGTATTAGGCGATCTATTAGTTCGAAATTAAAAATTCTTTCTTTGTTAGGTATATTTTTACTACAGAATAATCGCTGTCTTCTTCTAACTGAATACAAATATGTAAACTCAAGGCCCAGCTTAGAGTTGCTAGCTTTAAAGTTATTCCTACAATTCTTTTTGGACCATGGCATATGCTTTTATGTAGTTTCAATCCACTTTTAATTTATTCCAAACTCCGGCATGTGTCGCATAACTTGATCTTACTTTTAAAAAGTTCTTTAACACATTTTCAGGCATTTTTTCCATTTTCTGAAATTAAATAATGCATATTATTCATAGTTTTGAGGAACAGATGCAAATAAATAGGGTAGACTTGGATAACAACTTCAATACGAAGGGACCAATATCCTGCTCTTCCGGCCCCCACATATAACATCTTGAAGAAAACTGGTTGCAATAAACAGTTCACCGATACTCTACTAATGTTGCGATTCGCACCCTTTAATTCTATAACTGATCGAAGATCTCCGCTGCAGTTTGGCTGAGATTCCTCATATAAATCTATAAATCCCGCATGACTTATTTTGCAAACATTCTTGAAGTCATGAAGTTTTGGAAACTTCTTACCTTTCTGCATCTGTAGGACTCCTACAAACATACTATAGGCATAACTTTGGATAGACCACTACCCAATATTAACCCCACACTACCTATAACACTTATCAACATGATGATTTGCAAAGCCACCATACAAAACTGATGATCCTAAGTAAATGGCCAAATTCTTGACCAGCTAATTTAGTGAGTCTTTGGGCTTCTGCTAAAGATGTGATGTCATGGTTGTTTCTGGATTCTGGATAAGAATTAAGAATTAGGTATCATGTCTAACAGAGGATGATACTCTACAGTAGTTTCTGGTTGAATCTGAAATTCATATTTTCGGCCAATTTAAGTATTCATTTAACTCTGGATAACATTCTGAGAATGTATTTTAAGAATTTGAAATCTTTATAAGAAGAGAAACTAAAGAGAAACTTTTCCATCACATAACAGTCTAAGCGGTAACTCTGTTATTAAAGAACATTCAAGTGTCATAGGTGGTTTATTTTTAGGATTACATTAACGATCTTTAGGTTATAAGGAATGCAAGGTATGGCTTTAGACATTTCTTCTTTGTTTTTTGTTTCTTGAAACTGTATCCCTCTATTTTTTTAATAGGTTACCACTTCTTCTGGTTGAATACAGTCTTTCTTTCAGAGTTTTCTGA
Source organism: Hylyphantes graminicola (assembly GCA_023701765.1). Taxonomy (NCBI): domain Eukaryota; kingdom Metazoa; phylum Arthropoda; class Arachnida; order Araneae; family Linyphiidae; genus Hylyphantes; species Hylyphantes graminicola. The sequence continues at coordinate 68,328,385 of CM043113.1, read as the reverse complement.
ATGTTTATTAATTCTTGATCCCATATTCTTACAATTGTGCCGCTAAACGAGATCTCAGCAAGTTCAAAGTCATTTCTTCGATTAATGAACTCCTCCTGCCATTACTTCGATTTATGAATTCCCTACCCACAAGATGTGAGGAGGAGGGGTATTGAGTAGAGCCCTCCATCCCTAATGGTGGGGGTCTCTAGTATTGAGAGGATACAAGCTTACGCAATCTTGCGTTCCGTAGTGTAAGAGTAATCTTGTTTGAAAAGAGGAAGCATTTTATACGAGTAGGGCTCTTGTAGTAATTGTGCCTGATGCATAACAAAATATTTTATTCTTAACGTCTTAATATGGTGGAAAACATATTTAATATTTTTCCTTCAACATTCATGGTTTTAAAGTATTTCAAACACAATAAAGAAAAAAAGAATTTTTAATTTCGCACCAATAGATCACGTATTATTATTATGGTAAAAAAAAATCCAAGATGGCGGATTCCGCCATCTTGAATTTGGTTTTTTAGGTGTCAAAATAAAACTTTATGACGATTTTAAAGCATTTTATAATAAAATATACAAGTAAAACTGAAAGAATTTTTAACTTCGAGCCAGTGGATCACGTAATATTAGAAGGTGAAAAATCCAAGATGGCGGAAGCCGCCATCTTGATTTTGGATTTTATGAATTTTTAAGTAATTATTTACGACAAAATGCACCGATAAAAGAAAAAAATATATTAAATTTGGCCTAAAAGAACCCGAAAAATTGAATTAGGAAGAAAATCCAATATGGCGGAAGACGCCATCTTATATATAAAAAAAATACTCAAAACTAGCGAAAAAATATCTTCTAAATTAATAATCTACATATTAAAACTGAAATAGAAACTAAAATTAAGATATAACTAAAATAAAAAGAATTTTTAATTTAGGACATGTGGAACGCTTTATATAAACGGGGAAAAAATCCAATATGGCGGATGCCGCCATCTTGATTTTTTATATTTTCTTCAAAATAATGTTGTATAGTAACTAGGTATAAAAAATATAGTTAAGATATACATATTTTGTTGGGTTAAATATAAAACAAAAATATAAAAAGTGAAAAATCCAATATGGCGGATTCCGCCATTTTGAATTTTTTATTTTTGAAATTTTCTTGATAATTGTATTTCTTTATTATTTAATGCATCTATAAAGACAAAAACTATTCACTTTGGTCGAATAGATCGTCAAATATTAAGATTACAAAATTCAAGATGGCGGATACGCCATCTTGAATAACTAAAAATGCTCAAGGGTACCAAAAAAGTACCTTCCAGATTCGTAATCTACACCCTCGAATCTATAAGAATCATCAATAAAAAAAACTTAACCGCTCAGTGCAGGGTTCGGCCAAAAATCGGGGTTTGGCGACCTGACTATAATAGAATCTGTCACTTAGCTCTTTTCCACACAACACTTGTGTTCAACAGGACAAAAGGAGCCAAACACAGTATTAATTCTTTGTTAAACATTTACATGCTAAATTCGGCTAGCTTCTTTCTTTTGGATATACAATAATTATTTCTTATCGTTTGCAAATTAACTTATATTCAAGTAATAAACAAATAATATTCATGTGACGGTAACGAGATGGTGTTATTCTTCGTCAATTGAGACTTCTTCCTTTACTTAATTAAATGGCTCTTTTACACATTAATTTACAATTAATTTCTTCTGAACTGCCCCTCCTAAACATACAATCAAAAAATCTTTGTGAAATATATTTCACAGAGATTAAAAACAGGCTGCACGTTTAAACTCTAAAAGAGTGTTCTAACAGAAGAGAAAACAATGTTCATTTTGCGAGTGAAATCGGAAAAAACCTAATCAATCCGCAGAAAGTACAAAAATAAAAAGATAGTTATGGTATGGTATGGTAGGTATTCCAGCTAGTGTGCTTGTTCAGAGAACCGCTTATAAGCTTTCGTCAAGTGGGACAGTCACAGAAAGAGTTTTCACAAGCACAAGAAACACACAAAGAAAGGACAACACAAACACATAGACAAATAGCAACATTTATTGACGGTCACAAACATCCATGCCTGACCGGGATTCGAACCAGACCTCAGCAGCTCCAAAGGCTAGCATCCTAACGATTGCGCCGGGTGGCAAAAAAGAGTAACTTCACCTGAAAAAAACCTTGTGGCTGAAGTGGAGATAGGTAGGCCAATACCACGTAACTTAAAAAAAATCGATTTTTTTTTATTTTAGTATTTGTGTAGAATACGTTTCAAGAGCTTTCCAACGATGCCCTTTGTATGTCATTGAGACAACTTTTAATCTAGTTGAAATTTATTTTTGATATAGATCAGCAGTATTTTCATAATGCAAGTTTTCAACTTAAATCTCATTTTTTTCAGAATGGTGTTTTCATGTTCAATGGTGTTCAGATGTTTTCATGTTTATGTACCTTTTTCTTAAAAACTATTTCATTTAAAAGCTGAAATTTTCCCAGGATAATAATTGTTTCAAGGTGTTTTGCTTACTGAAATGAGCTTCTCTCAAAATTTGAAGGAGAAAAAAATATATGGGTAATTTTGTGTTGTAAAAATGCTTTTTTAAAAAAAATAACGCATTACCTTAAATAATATTTTAAAAAAACTACTTTATATATTGATAAAATCTCATTTCAGTGTAATGTTCAAAGTGCATATAATGCACATAATTTTTTGTGTTGTTTTTTATGTTAGTTTCCAAGAAAAAGTAACATGAAAAAGGTCAATTTAATATTATCAGTATACAAGGTACCGACCTACATAAAACGTCGGAAACTTTGCTTATGAAGGTCTCTTCTATTGCACCTAAAAAAGGATCAAACTACTTTTTGATCGTTATTATTTTTTTTTAAATTGTCTTTGTCGTATGGTATCTAGCGAAATAAACTGAATAACTTTCAAAATCTAACAAACATAATTTTTCTTTCTCAATGAGCATTTATATAAAAAAAACGTTGTCTTATTATGCACTAGATGGCAGCACCAAAATATTTGATGGCATGGTATGAACAGCTTGTGTGCTTGTTCAGAGAACCATCAGCTTTCGTCATGTGGGACGGACACACATATAAAGAGTTTTTACAAGCACAAGAGACACACAAAGAAAGGACAACACAAAAACATAGACAAATAACAACATTTATTGACGGACACAAACATCCATGCCTTATCGGGATTCGAGCCTGACCCCACCAGCTCCAAAGGCTTGCATCCTAACGATTGCACCACCGGGGGGGCTATTGATGGTGCTGTCGTCTACGAAACGTCATTTCCTTAGCTTTAGGAGGGCATCCATTAATTACGCGGTCTGATTTTAATTGGTGGTGGGGGTTAGCCCTCCACTCCCCCTCAAGTTATATTTAGTGATAATGGCTCTCCCCCCATCCCTCCGTAATCACAAGTGAGATTTTTCAAAATTTATATATTTTTATATGATTTCTTTTTTGTGGAAATTTAAATAGTTTTTAAAGCTCCAACATTTTGAAATAGGGCTCTTAAAGTCTCGATTATTGTGTAAGATTTTAATGGTTAAGTCAAAAAGCATACCTTACTCAAATTTAACAAGATTTTTTTTCGCTATTTTACGATGAATTTTTTGGGGGATAAAATTGCGCGACATTTGACGAGACTCCCTCACCCCTCTACGTGAGATTTGGTGATGTTCCCCAATAAAAGCAACATGTCATTTATGGACGCCCCCTTACTTACCGAAACACAGAACTGACCACCTTTACAGTCCTTGCCAACCTAACTTGGGTAAAAACAAAGGGTGAAAAGGCAGAAGGACAAGTGCGATTGGCCCGTTAGTTGGAAACTCTTGTAAGGTAATATTTATATACAAAATGATCTGAATGCAATTTAACCAAAATACACTTTTCATTCTAATAAAATTGGCAAACTTTCTCAAATAATATTCAAATCTCTTAGACCTTAAATAAAATTAATGTTTTAAACATGTTTTCTGGATGGATTCACAAATAATTTATGGAGCTCTTTACATCCGCGGAAGGATCTTCCCCTTGTCATATTTTTATTTACCCAACTTAGGTTGGCAATGAGTGTAGAAGAACAAAATTCAATTTTGAAGGAAATAAATGTCAAATAATTTGCTATAAAATATCGAAAATGAAATTCCGCTTGTTGAAAGTAAATTCAAGTTTTATAATTAGAAGGAAAAGAAAAGTAAATTAATCTTGTTAAATAAATAATTTTACCGAAACACTTACAATTAAATTCTAATTCAATTAATTTTAATACAGGAGAGGTATTGAAAGCATTGTGATGGCGGTCGAAAATCCGAAATAGATTTTTTTCTTCTCGTTTTCGATTCATAATAAACACACTATATATTTCTTCGCGTTTTCGATTCATAATAAACACACTATGTATTTCCTTGAACAACATCAAGTAGATTTCGACGTATAAGATTTTGAAATAAAACTATATTTACTAAAATACAGCTCTTTAGTAATCCATAAAAGTTAGATGATTTAGACACATTGCATGCATATGTATTCTTTAAACAACTATAACTTTAGTTAAAATTAAAATTATCGTGTACTCACAAAGAAAACTTTATTAGTAACTATAACGAATATGGACCTTCATTTAAAACATCAAAAGAAAAATCGCAATTTTCTTAAAACTTTACATTTCCAAGGTCGGAAGATATGTTAACACTAACTTAATTGATTCTGGAAGGAGGTTTTTTTTATAAAGGTTTTCCTATTGAATGACTGAAGAATATGATTTGAATAATTTGTATCGTCCGACACGTAAGAGAAAAACGAAGAGACACGTAAGAAAGAAATTTGTGAAGCAAAACTAAATTCATTTGTTTGCATGTCTAATAATGTAAATAAAGTAACTCGAATACGTCATAGGTGTTAATATTGAAAAAAAAACCGAACTTTAATTAAAGATCTTAGTGGAAGAACGTGCTTTAGTGGCATTTTTGAAATTTTTTGCATTTTTGATTTATTTTTCTGTGTCGATGAACATATTACAGTCAATACTCGATAACTCGAAGTCCCAGGAGACCCCAAAAATATTCGACTTATCCGAAGTTCGAATTACAGAAGTTACATTCTATTTCTCTCTACTGTCACTTACGATGGGTTGACCTGGTTTAAGTGGTTTGATATGTGCCATAATACTAATACACATTTCAATTTTTTAATAGCCCATGTAAACAAGTGAAGATTGGGGTCAAAAGGTTTATTAAAACTCGCAAAATTTGGCCTCATCAAATATAGATTAGTGTACGTACTATAAAAATTTCATTTGAAAAAATATGTATTAAAAGATGGATTTGATTGTAATTATATTTTTGAAGTTTTTTTAGCATTCACAGACATTATGGATACAACATGCTGATTCATTTGCATTGAAATTTAATTTTAAACTGGAAATGTGTCTTTTACTTGTGAAATCTATGACTAAAACTTCGACTTTGAAACATCGAAATTCGAAATTAGACGAAATGACCCTCAGTTCTGGGGAATAAGCCAAGTGTGCAAAAGGCTTGGCATTAAATAGTGCAGTTCCATTAGAGCGAGAGAGAAAATATAATTTAGTATATTTTTTGCAAGTACTATTTTCACCAGATATAAGTAATCAAACTATAAAAACTTAAAAACTTATTATATCGTTATCACTTTTTTGTCAATTAGCACGTTCATCCACTAAGGTCTTCAATTGTCTCCAACACATTTAATAACTAGTCCATAAACTCTTGAAACTTTGTTCAAAATCAATCAGGAATTACATTTAGTGTGCTCTAAAATTAGCAGGAACTGACAAAAAGTTTAAGAAAGAAGCTAAAAGCATTTTCTTCTGAACTTCCCTCTACTAATGGAAGCTATCGCCCTTGACTGATATGCCTTGTGCTACATACAGTGAAAAGTGTTAACGCACTAAATGATTTATAATTGGTTGCAAAAAGTGCACTTTATTTTCAAGTTTTAACCTCTTGCGATTTGGCCTCCCAACTTGGGTACATTTTTTAAAACCTCCCCACAAACAATTATTACATTAATTAGTTCCGAAATTGACCTGGTCCGATAGAAGAAGATCCAAATATCAGTTTTAAGCCTTTCATTACAGGTATTGATGGTTATTTATTTCTACATAGAAAAGAAGTTGAACGAGGGTCGATACGATATTGGAGTTCTTAAAAAAATTATTTAATTTTTTGTTTTCAAACTTTTTAAAAAGTTCTTTTTGGTGTTTAATTTTAAAGGAATTTTGCATTAAAAACCTTGTTAAAATAATTAACTACAAATAAGTGATACGGCATTTTTTGATTTATAGATAAAAAATGTGTATTATTAGAGTTTAAGAGTATTTTTTTTTTTGAGGTCCCCTAAGTAACTATAAAAATATTTTTTTTTAAATTTCTATGCAAAACATACTTTTTAGCATATATTTGTATGAAAAGTATGTTTAGATATTAATAATATAAGCTCGGGCTTAAAAGTTTAATGATATTTTAATGCGTTCTTCATTTTTGGACTCATTGGAACTTTGAGTGCTAGAAATTGGATGGAAAATTTAAGGAGAAATTTGTGCTACTAACTGAAAAGACTATTATCAAATGCACACTATCTGGGAGCATTTTTAAGATAAATATTTATTGAAAAAAAAATGCTAGTTTCGTGTAAGTTATGTGTAAAACTCTTCAGATTGCCATAGTTATGCACATGTGAAGTAAAAGAACTTAACAAGTCATGGGGAGAGATTAGGACCGTTGCAGCCAACAGGGTGAGGTGGCGGACCATGACGGAGGCCCTATGCTCCATGTTGGAGTGAAAGAGGTATAAGTATGTAAGTAAGTAGTAAGTTAGATATAGATTCACCGGAGTTGTAAACTTAACGATCGCCGGAGTTTTTGGAATTTAAGATCGTCGGAGTATTGCATTTTATGTATCGTCAGAGTTTTACGATTAGAAGATCTTAGTATCGAGAGAAAGTTACAAATTTAACATAGTGGAGCACTCCTTAAACAAAAGAGCGTCTGAGTTAATTTTCAATCCTTTCCAGTGTCGAAAAAATGCACTTCCCCTATAGGAGTGTATTTCACTCCTTTGTTTTGTTAAACCTCCGACAGTATCACTCCAAACGAGTGATTTTAACTCAGTCTGAGTTAGTTTTCATTCCTTTTCAGGGTCGAAAATGCACTTCTCCTGTAGGAGTGGATTTCACTCTTTTGTTTTAAGAGTGAAGATTTGCGATTTTAAGATGACATTTGCGGCAAGATCTTAAGAAACCTTTTTAAAAAATTAATAGTGACATTTAAGGAATGCATATACCTTGGACAACTTTTTATTTAATTTTTAAGATAGAGTTTTAAAACTTTGTGAGAAGATCAGGCACATAAAAACTAAGAAAAAATCCTGTACTTCAAGGAAAAATACATTAATTATTAAATTAATTAGCAATTAATTATTTTAATTGTGCCAAACTGTGAACAATTTAAAGACATTTCAAATTAGTTGTTTTACATAATTTTTACAGAAAAGTAAATATCCAGGCATGCGATCTTACTTTATCTAAGCTAAGCAAAGTAGTTATTTAATTATGATAGTTTGAAATGGCTAACTTAAAAATATATGATTTTTTAATAAGTTAATTTTTTTAAAGTCTGTAAAAAATTCAATATTTGTTGCAATTGACATAAAAAGTATGGTCACATGCCCTGATTCATACTCTTTAAAATACACTTTAATTTTTTTTAAATTGAAGCTTGTTTTTTTTAAATATCTTGCTCGCAGTTCGAACATGTTATGAACAAACTCGTTCTTCAGAAAATGCGTTCAATGTTTTCATTGTAAGTATGATGACCATATAATTGCCTTTAAAAGACTGTCTGTAAATTAAAAGCTATTTACAGTACATGAAATCTACTTGTACCATTTGAAAGATAAGGAATCAGATAATATTTTAATGCAAAAACATCAGAACATATATTTTGATAATTTTTCCGTTTCTAAGGTATATGCATACCTTAAAAAAATATAGTAGCGGAAACTGCGACAATACTAATTTATACTTAATGAAACTGAACATCATGCCATATATCAAGTTTCTATTTGTTGTCTAATTTTCAAGCTCCAGACCTGTCGAAGACGGCAATGGGATGAAGGTAATAATGGGTGAAAGTCGGTATTTACGATGGGTAAAAGTCGGTTTGTTAAAAAGTTGAAAAATTATATTTAATGAAAATTTTACGAACAAATTCATAATTAAAATATTGGTGGAGTTGTCTTGACAACTAAACGCACTTTAAAATGTGTCTTATGCAAGAGAACATTTTCAGATTATCTTTGGCAGAATTTTTCGTATCTTCGACCCGTTTAACCCTCTAATGCAAACTGTTGCCATATGGCAACAAGTAACATAATCCACTTTTGCTATTAAATGGAGTTCCCTCTCCACAAATCTGTATTTTTTTCATCTATTACATTAAATTTTGAAGTTTTAATTATTAATAACCCTCAATAGATGACAGCAATAAAAGTGTATTCAAAATTAAAAAGTGAAGTTATTAACTATTGTGAAATTACGTCTTTGGCAGTATTCGAAGTATAATAATATTAGTACTAAATGCAAATAAATTGTTTTGAGAAAATAATTATAGTTCAAAAGTGTTATTTTAAAATATATTTAGTGGTTTTCTAATCATTCTTATCAAAATTGGAATTTTGTAGTTAGTTTTTGCCATATGGCAAAAATTTTAAAAATTTATATTATTCCAATGTAGTTAATTTTTTCAGTATTTTTTCCATAATGAATGAGTATTAAAGATACAAATATATTTTTTCGGGATGAAAAAAATTCATGCATTACAGGGTTAAAGCCTTAGTTTTCTATATAGGGAAGCGGTAAATGATTCCATAGACCAGACAAGTACGTTGAGTGACCTCATAGTGTTTTTCGTATGGTGTAAGAGGAACTTTTATTGATTTGTAAGAAATCATGAAGAACTGTCTGCGTTCAGTCTGAGTTTGAGATTTGAGTAAGTTTGTTAGTTTTCTAGTTTCTTGTTATAAATTACCTGTTATTAATTTGTGTGTGACGTCATCAACAGCTGACAGCGAGTGCAATTTTCTGTTACCGCTTTACTAGTAAATCAAAGCTTTACGCTCTTCAGCCGTTTTCTCAATATTTTTTCAAAATAGTCTACACTCTTAAAACAAAATAGTGAAATCCACTCCTACAGAAGTGCATTTTCGACACGGGAAAGGAGTGAAAATTATCTCAGACTGTGTTAAAATCGCTTGTTTGTTTTAAGAGGATAGACAGAACTACACTCAAAATCAACAACTTTACTTTTTTTTAGCTTGAAACTTTTGCTAGTAACTTAAATGTTGCGTGAGTCGCGCCTGATGCAAAAAAAAGCGTTTTAATTTAAAATAATACCAAAAGGCTATGGCTTAGGCGCTCACTTTAATTAGAATTTACCGTTTTTAATACACAAATTGTCGGTAATTTTTACGTTTTTGAAAGATTTAAATTGGCTGTTTGGTATGAAGTTGAACTTGAAGTTTTACAAAACCTCGAAAATTAAATAAAAACCAGATGGTTTTAAGTTATCATATGAAAATTAAATCCAAATAAGTAAATTATTGTAATGAACATAATTAACCAATTAGGAAATTATGTCATTAAAGGGGAACTGTCAGTCCCATAGAGCTAATGCATTACTTTTAAAATCACACATTTTTCAAAAGAATTGCTTAGCCATGTTATTCCGTATTCACCAGTTGTATATTAATTATCATAACGTCTAAATAAAGCACATTTTCAACGACAATGTTATCAAGTTATTGAGTTATATGTTTATGAAGTTTTAAAATGTCAAAAATATGCAGCAGATGGCGACATTATTTGAAAAACAGATCAACTAATAATTAAATAACCATATGGTTTTTTTTTTCAATTCTGTTTGGATTGGATTGGTTGACATATGTTTTCAGGCTTGTGTGCTTGGTCGCAAGGACCCGCTTATAAACCATCGTCAAGTAGGACAACACAAGGCACACACGAACACGTATGACAGATGTTGCCATCTGTCGCCACCTCCACAATTTAGACATGTCCCTGAAGGGGAGGGAAATTTTCTCCAGAAACCTGTACCCATGGTGAACTGCGCAATGACCGACCACAGGACTTTCGGACCCAACAGATTTTACGAGCACGTACTCCGCATATACTCGGTAGGTCTTCAGTGGCAGCGGGTCTCGAACTCTCAACCTTCCGATCTCGAGTCCGAGATCGTGACCACTAGGCTCCTTACAGCCCCTCAATTCTGTTTAAATTGATGTTACGATTACTCCCATACCTGGTGAAAATGGGATAACATGGCAAAGCAATTCTCGTGCAAAAGATGTGATTTCAAGATTAATGCATCAGCTCTACGGGAATGACAGTCCCTCTTAAACGTACATTGATGCAGTTGATTTCCGCATAACTTTTGAGACATATTCTTCGTCGTTGTAATTTTCATTATTTCTCAAAATAATCTCTTGCTATTCAGTACGTTTCCAATTATTTATGTCTGAATATTAACCCTGTGAATGCCATTTTTTCATCAAAATTGATTTAAGGGGTATTTTGTTTCTAAGTTTTTGAGACAGTCTACACTGAAACACCTTAAGTTTGCAGCATTGAAAAAATGTAGTACGCGGAGGAAACGGCGTAAACAACGCTGCTGGCGCTAAAATTTTACATGCTCTGATTGGTTGCTCCTTTGCGATACGTCCGCCCTGATATTCGTGCGCCCTATTACTTCAAAATCGAAGGAAAAAAACAATTAATATTACACTCTAACTGAAGCAAAAACTAACAAAAAAATTCTTGAAATAACGAATAAATTCGTTTATTGAATGTGAAATACCTTTTTTAATTCGATTCTCGCACTCGAAAATGAGAACTATTTACCCTTTTTCTCGTAGAACATTTGTATGCTGCAAACTTAATATGAGTTTCACTGTGTACACATTAAAATCTAAAATCCAAAATAAATAGATTTTAGTTAATTAGTTTGTGTTTGTGGTTGAGATTGCGTAGTGGTGGGAGGTTCAAGGAGAATACAGAGAGGTAGAAATAATCTCACTTTATTTAATAGTTGCACATTTTAAAAATACTAAGTTAAAAGCAAGTTAAAACCAAGTTAAAAATACTGCAAGTAAGTTGAAGGAACAGAAGCACACTGACGACTGTTCACAGCATTCTTACAAAATCAAACTGCACAAGTTGAGTTGTTTACAGAACTAGAAAACAGCACAGGCAGAACTAAGCAGACACTAGAGCTACATAAGAATATATTCTTGCCTAAACATTCCGCCGGCCTTGAAGAAATTAAAAAAAAATTTTCAATAGTTAATTTAAAGTCATTACAAAAGCAATTATTTAAAATATTCACAATACAACAAAATAATTAGCAAATTACACAAACAAAAGGTACAATAATTTTGCTAACACTCAAAAGGCAATAAACATATCTTCGAAATTGGTCTTTTAAAATTTCCTTTCTTAGTTTTGACCAGGACGACTCTGACCAATCCATCAGAACCTGGAAATACCTCAGTAATTCTACCCATTAACCAGGTGTTTACAGGAAGGTTGTCTTCTTTTATAAGAACCATATCCCCAATTTTAACATTTTTCTTTGTAATTAACCATTTATTTCTTTGCTGCAAGTTGTTTAAGTAGCTTTTTCGCCACTTTGAACCATTTTAGTTAGTTTTTGCCAAATTTTTAACCTGTTATCATTAACCTCTAGCAAACTAGGCTCAGCTATCGAAGTTATTGGTCGACCTATGAGGAAATGACCAGGCGTCAAAACCTCCAAATCATCCATATCGGCCGAAAGGGGAGTAAGAGGGCGAGAATTCAACATTCCCTCAATTTGAGTAACTATAGTTAGAAATTCCTTGTAATTCAGTTTTGCCTCCCCAACCACGCGTTTTAAGTGAAACTTAAAGGACTTGACCCCCGCTTCCCACAAACCTCCAAAGTTGGGACTCTTGGGAGGAAGAAATTTCCAGTTGATATTTTCGGACGATATGTATCGATCTAGAATTTCATCACGGTTTTTAACTATCTTGTACAACCTTTTCAGCTCATTATCTGCTCCCACGAAGTTCGTACCATTATCACTATACAGAGTTTTAGCTTTACCTCGCCGTGCAAAGAATCGCTTTAAACAAGCAATGAATGCATTCGAGGTTAAATCGCATACTAACTCCAGATGAACAGCTTTGGTACTTAAGCAGATAAAAATGCAAACATAAACCTTATGGTAAACACCTTTTCTTTGACCTCTGTATTTAATATAGAACGGACCACAAAAATCAACACCAGTACAATAGAAAACAGGTTGTACAGTTATCCTATCTTTAGGCAAGTCCCCCATTATTTGTTGGGAAGTTGATGGTTTAGCTTTAAAGCAATTTACACATTTATATACAATCATTCTACAAATATTTCTTCCGTTTAAAGGCCAAAATTCCTGTCGAACACAATACAACAAATTTTGAGGACCAACATGCAATAACTTTTTATGAAAACTTTCAATTATAATTTTGGTTAATTTATGTTTAGCTGGCAGAATCAGGGGATATTTCTTATCATAACTTAAATTACATTTAGACAACCGACCACCCACTCTTAACATATTGTACTCATCCAAAAACGGATTTAAATTTCTTATTTTTCCCGAAGGTGGTTTCCCTTTTTTTATATTTACCAGATCTTCTTTAAATTCCACATCTTGGACCAACTTTACAATATGTATCTTAGCATTGAATAGTTCTTGCGTAGAAAGAGGCCCGAAATGCAGCACGCCTTGTTGTTTCTTCCCTCTGCAATTATTGACGAACCTAAAAATAAACCCAAGAACCCGCACAACTTTATCAAAGCAATTTGAAATACCCAAAATGTCCCCTAAAAAGTCTGAATCTTCTTTCACCAACATGACAGTCTTAGTTTCTTGTTCGAGATACTCAACATCACTTGAGTGCAGATCGAGTCGAACTGGAGTGCTGCCGATCTCTGACTGGATGAAGGATGGCCCTTGCCACCACAGCTTGTTGTGCACCAGTCTGCCAGGATCCAGACCGCGAGAAACCAAATCTGCCGGGTTGTCTTCGGAGGACACGTGATGCCATTGGCTTGTCTCAGTCATTCGTTGAATTGCGGCCACCCTTGTCGCCACAAAAGTTTTCAGCTCAGATGGGGACTTTTGCATCCAAGCCAACACTATGGTACTGTCGGTGTAGTAGCTAGTCGCATCTGGTGAAATTTCCAAAGGTCTTTGTATTTTCTGCATAGGCTTGGCAAGTAATACCGCCGCGCACAATTCCAATCTTGGTATTGTTAAGGCCTTTTCACACGGTGTTCTTTGTGCACGGGACTGCTCGGACTGGGTTGTCCACCTGCAAAGATTCTGACGTCACACGTTCCTGGAGGGGTTGTTGTGAATGATACTTATTTACTTGTCTTGGCAATTTTTTTTCAATTTTTCAATACTTTTACAAATTGCTATCACGTGTAGGAATTGGTTGGTTGGTATACATATATTTTCAGGCTTGTGTGCTTGGTCAGAGACCCGCTTATAATCCTTCATGTAAGACAGACACAACACACACACGCACACATACGTGACAGATGCTGTCATCTATCGCGCGCCATTTCCACAATTTAGACAAGTCCCTGAAGGGGAGGGAAATAGTCTCCAGTGACCTGTAACCGCGGGAAAAGGTGCAATGACCACTCACAGGACTTTCGGTCCCAACAGATTTAACGAACACGTACTCCGCATATTCGGTGGGTCTTCAGTGGTACCGAGACTCGATCGCGAGACCTTACGGTAACGAGATTCAGATCTTAACCACAAGGCTCCCCACAAGCCGATTTAACAAGGAGTACTAAATACAAAAATCAACATTGGCGAGCATAAAGTAGATTTTTCTCCATTTGGCAAACTCGATTTTGCCAACAAGACGTCAGAGCTATACTTGATGCTGATTGGCTACCTATATCTCTCCGCAAAACCGGTTTACCCATTTTCGTGTCTCCACGAAAAAATTCAATGAAAAATCCTCTACAGCGGTTCTCCATGTTATTCCTATGGAAGTTCCGTGATCAAGGTACTTCGTGTGAAAAGGCCCTTACGGTTTTCATCGGAGACAACCGACTTTTGCTGCACACCAATTTCGATGCTGTCTTTCCTGATGCATCTGCACTGACGGCATATATGACCGCCCCGTACGCTTTTTCTGATGCATCGGCGAATCCAACGAGCCTGACTTGTTCAAAATTGACCAAGTAGATGTGTCGACTCACATCTATGTTATTCACTTCGGTTAACGATTCCTGGAAATGCCGCCATTCCATGGCCTCTCTTGGAGGCAGTTCATCATCCCAACCAACTTGTAAACGCCAAAGATTTTGAAGAAACAGTTTTGCGGTCGTCACACTTGGAGCAATTATTCCTAATGGATCAAATATGGAGGAGATTCTTGCAAGAACTGTTCTTTTTGTTATCTTGTTTGGCACTTGGTGCGGTAATGAAAAGCCAAAACAATCTTCCTGAGCGTTCCAAATCAACCCCAAAGCCTTTGTCTGACCCGAAGTGTCGAAGTTGTAGGACTCGCCCTGATCCACCGTTGACATGAGATCAGGATGGTTAGCACACCATTTATGAAGTTGCATTCCACAGGACCCCAACAACCCGATCAACTCCTTCTGTAGTTTTTTAACAGATACCAAATTGTCACTTCCTGTTAACACATCGTCCATGTAGAACGAGCTTTGGATTACCTGGGAAGCAACTGGATACGCTTTCTTGCCATCTATACCCAGCTGTTGGAGGCACCTCATCGCCAGGTATGGTGCGCTTGTAGTACCATATGTTACGGTACAAAGCCTGTAGGTCTTGACTTCTTCGTTTCTGCTATTCTTCCACAAAATTCTTTGAAGATCGCGTTGTGACTCGTCGAGGTTTATCATTCTATACATCATTTTTATGTCTGCAGTAAAGGCAAACCGATGAGTTCTGAATTTCAAAATTATTGAGAACAAATCATCTTGAATTACACCTCCATTTATTTGCAACGAATTCAATGATTCCCCCGACGATGTTGCCTGACTAGCATTAAACACGACTCTCAGTTTTGTCGACTGCTTTTCTGGCCGATATACAGCATGATGGGGAAGATAACACGCAACTTCAGGTTCACTAGTTTCAACAACCTCTTCCATGTGCCCCAACAATTCATAATCTTTCATGAAATTTTGATATAATGCCAAAAGTTGCGGATTTTTGTCCAATCGATTCCAGATAGAATTTAACCGGCCCAACGCAATTGATCTCGACTCCCCCAAAAGACATGGGTCCTTTTTGAGCGGCATTTGCACTATAAACCTTCCGTTTGCGTCCCTTTTATGGGTTTTTAAAAAATGTTCGTTACATTGACTTTCTCCTATACTTTTAAAACGTTCAATTTCCTGCACATGTTCTATTTCCCAAAATTTTTCTATTTGTTTCGAAATATCATCATGCTGGCATACTAAATTACAAAGGGCGTTATTTTGATTTTTGGGATACCTAATACTACCGCTTACCACAAATCCAAATTTTGTGTTTTGTAGAATCAAGTTAGTTCCCGGAATGACCACCTTTTCAGTGCTAAGCAGGTCAAAAAATACCTCCGCACCCAAGAGACAATCTATCCTCTTTGGGACATTGAAATCTTTATCCGCCAAGCTCACATTTTCTGGCAGATCAAGAGCCAAATCCAATTTACGTGTTGGAGTAGCATGCATAATTTTCTTTACAATAAATAATTCTAAACTACGATTGTAATCTCCCAATTTATTTGAAATTACTGCAGTTGTTGAATACTTAACGTTAATTGTCCCCTCTGATAACCCAGAGACCGACACATTAACCTTTTCCTTTTTTGTTTTAAGAATTTCTGCAAAGTTATAATCAACGCATGAAATTTGTGACCCACTGTCAAGCAAAGTTCGCGCTGGGTGGAGATTCCCATAATAATCTCTAAAATACACAACTGCAGTTCCCAAAAAAACATTACGTTCTGCCGAATGAGCTGCTCCAACAAAACCCGGGTTTACCACTGGATCAGAACTTGATGACCCCCCAAGATCATTTGCCACTACAACCCCTCCCGGCTCGTGGTCTTTGTTAGTATTTGAAAAGTTTTTGTCATTATGCTTCCTTTCCCGTTCATAGCACAATAGATACGAATGTTTTCCCGCGCTATGACAATCCTTTAATGAGCAAACACAACTCGTGTTTTTACACTCATGGTTTTTTGAGTATGAGTTAAGACACAAAAAGCACAATTTATGTTTTATAACAATATTTTTCCGTTCTTTTACATTAAGTTTAAGAAACTGGGGACATCTAAAAATCCCATGATTTTGTTTACACATTTGACAATTTCTATCACTTTTATTTACACCCGAAACCATGGAATTTATCTTTATTTTATTCACGCGTTTTTCAGTTAGGCTACACCCCTCGCCGGGAAGAGTTCTAGCATGATCTTTTAAGAATTCCAATAATTCCTTTAAAGTTGGCAAGGTATCCTTTTTTAGTAATCTTTTCCACCATGTTCTGGTGTTTTCATCCAATTTTTGAGCTAGCATATACGTAAATATAACGTCAGAAAACCCTTCTACTTTCTGGTTTAGAATTTCTAGTGAGCGTACACACTCATTAGTTACGTCAACAAGATTTAATATTGCTTCAGGCGATTCATTCTTAATAGTTACCAAGTTAAGAAATCTTTTTAAGTGCGCATAAACCTGTTCCCTAGTATTGGAATATCGGTCTTCTAACAATGACCAGACCAAATCATAGTTTGAATCTACCAAAGAAATCGACTGGACAATTCGATAAGCTTCATCTCTTAAGGACGATTTTAGGTATGATAGCTTCATAGAACCCGTTAAGCTCTGGTTGTTATGTACAGTTGCTGTAAACAAATCCCGAAAAGCCAACCACTCATGTATATTTCCCGAGAAACTAGGCAAATGAATTTGCGGTAGCTTTACAAAGTCGTTATTTAAAACTGTAGACCTGTTGTTTAACTTTAACGACTGTTTTTGACTTAAGGCATAACTTATTTCGTCTAACGATTCGTTGACGCTCTCCTGCTCCAAAGCAAATTTATCCAAATCTTCTTCTTAACACAAATTATAGAGGCCAGCAAATAACAATTTTGTTTCATTTTTGATTTCCAGATATTTTTCCTTGATTACACTTAAATCACTCTGAAGTAATTCTTCACTAAATAACTTTATTTTTAATTTTGTTAGTTGAGTCTTCAGAACTCGCTTTTGGGTTAAAACTTCTTTCAGAGACGCCATTTTCTTACCAGTTAATTGAAGTTATCACCATAGTCGCTGTTTTTCTTCGACGGACCAAATGTTTGTGGTTGAGATTGCGTAGTGGTGGGAGGTTCAAGGAGAATACAGAGAGGTAGAAATAATCTCACTTTATTTAATAGTTGCACATTTTAAAAATACTAAGTTAAAAGCAAGTTAAAACCAAGTTAAAAATACTGCAAGTAAGTTGAAGGAACAGAAGCACACTGATTGATTGATTGATTGATTGATTGATTGGGTTGAGATATGTGCTCGCCCTAAGGCTGCTTCATCTCATTCGTCCGGGAGGCTGAGAGACTATACGGAAGGGAAAAAACCTGTTATACTACTGCTTCTGGATAATATTTAGTATATCACTAATAAATCTAATTGTACTGAAAGTTTTAGCCGAGGCATTCTCGGACAAATCAAAAATCCAACTAAAAGAGAGTGGGAGAGTGCCCATTTTTTTTCTAAAAATGTCTCGAGGAGCGTTTGTGCGTTCACATGAGAGGATCAAATGATCGACTGTTTCAGGAACTTTGCACACAGGGCAATCGGGAGGGATATTAGGATCAATGAAGTGTAATCTATAGTTGGTAGGGAAAGATCTAGTTCGAAAGCGGGATAAAACCACATCCATCTTCCTACTGGGAGGAAGGAGCCGATGCTTTGCTTTGACTGATTGAAGGTGACTAAAAGAGAAATAGTATTTACTGTTTTCCCAAAGACTGAGTCCCTCCTTCAATGCGCAGTCTCTAAGAGACCGATAAATGTCTTCCAATGAGACTAAATCGAGTATTATCTTGTCCGACGCTGACTTAGCCGCAATGTCCGCTTGTTCATTTTCCATAATACCTTTATGTCCCGGAGTCCAAACTAGATCGAGGCTTCTAAAAAGGTCTGCTTTGGAGAGGATGAGGTTGTGAAGAGTAATGACAGCGCTATTGGACTTAAAATTGATTGCTTCAAGGGCCGAGACCACTGATAAGCTGTCAGTGAAAATAACGTATGAATCGTCCGATTTAACAAAAGAGATAATTGCTAGGATAAGGGCTAAGACTTCACCAGTGAAAATACTATTGAGGTTAGAGACACTTCCCGAGACAGTACTGTTTTGAGCTAAGTTGATAGCTGCAATTCTACATGAACTGCTAGTCTTGGAAGCATCTGTAGAAATAAGAATAGTGGAGTCACTAAGCCGGTTTTTGTAATCCAAGAAAAACTTATTAATCACGCAGTCAGAGAGGTCTCTGGACTGGAAGGGGAAACTATGAGAGTGGATACGGAATTTTGAATTTTTTTGGCTTGGAAATTCTCTAGAAATAATATAGTTTGTATTAATACCAATCTTAAGAGAGAGATCACCGAGGAATTTTCCAAGGGTAATCGGACGCTGAAGGCGGTTGAACCTGACCCGATCCAGAAAAAGGTTCGGGAGATCCGATTTAGGACAGGCAAACTGCTTGTAGTAGAATTTTTTGGCAAGGAGTGAGTGTCGATTGAAAAGCGGGAGCACCCCTGCCTCTTGAAGGAGAACAGGGATTGGCGTCCATCGAGGAAGGCCAGTCGCTACTCTAATAGCCTGATTATAGATCGTCTCAAGTTTTTGTAAATTAGACTTACTCGATGTTAAGAATACAGGGCACCCATAGTCTAGTGAGCTTCTAATGACAGAATTTACAATGCTAATGAGATGAAAGGTTCTTGTTCCCCATGCGTTGGAGGCAATTGCTTTGATGGCGTTGAGTTTCTTTATAGATTTTTTCTTAAGGTACTCAAAATGGAACTTAAAAGTAAGGTTTTTGGAAAAAAAGACTCCCAGGATTTTGATATGATCAACTGAAGGAATGGGCTGATTATTAAAAAGGAAACAAGCGGGGTTCCCCACAATTTTGTTTGAGAAGTTAATACTTTCGCATTTAGAAGGATTGATATTTAATTTCCAGGTCTTACACCAAATATTAATGTTATCTAGGGCTGACTGGGTTTTAATGATTAGTCTCTGGAGGTCATTGTCACTATGGAGAAGAAAAATGTCGTCTGCATAGGTAAAGCACTCGACATCGTCTGGGATTACTTCAAAGATGTCATTCATGTAAATAGAGAACAGGAAAGGTGACGTGCATGACCCTTGTGGAACTCCTAGATTACTGGAAAAATGTTGGGAGACAGTGTTCCTCCAGGAGACGAAAATACTTCTGTTACTTAGGAAACGATGGATAAAGAAGGCAGCTTTGCCTCTGATGCCTAGGTTTAAAATTTTGACCATAAGACCATCTCTCCAGACTGAATCGTAAGCGGCAGTGATATCTAGTTTAATAAAAAAACAGTATTTATTTTCATTTTTGGCCAGAGTAATTTTATGATGGATTAATGACAACAAATAAGTACAGTCTTTGTGAGGGATGAAGCCACATAGGTTGTTATGAAATTTGGAGGAAACAGTAAGTTTGATGATTCGAGAGAGTAGCATTTTTTCAAAAAGTTTACAGCAAACGGCTGTAAGCGATATGGGACGATAAGACGGAATCTCTTGCGAAGGTTTCCCGGGTTTGAGCATCGGGATGATCTTAGAGACCGACCATTCGCTCGGAAGATCATCTGAATTCCAGATACCGTTGAAGATGTCAAGGAGAGCTTTGATATAAGAAATGGGAAGAAGCTTTAGAAATTTAGCGCTTATCTGGTCATTCCCTGGAGATGTGTTTCTAAGTGATTTGATACAATGTTGAATTTCTGTAAGGGAAAAATCCTCATTGTAGTCTGAGTTCTCATCATTCGCCATAAAAATAAAGGGGATTGGGACTATGTCGCTGTGGTTGGAAAAATGTTGAGCAAAGAGA
This sequence comes from Hylyphantes graminicola, assembly GCA_023701765.1. Taxonomy (NCBI): domain Eukaryota; kingdom Metazoa; phylum Arthropoda; class Arachnida; order Araneae; family Linyphiidae; genus Hylyphantes; species Hylyphantes graminicola. The sequence continues at coordinate 68,308,112 of CM043113.1, read as the reverse complement.
TTGGATTGAGTTTCTGGATCTGAGACTGTGTTATTATTTGAAAGAATCGTCATATTACTCTGAGGGGGTAGGTTTGTTCTATTGTGGATACTGTTTATGATTTTAAATATTTTTTTTGAATTCATTCCTTCTTCGCATGTATCACTCCAGAATTTTCTTTTTAATGTTTTAACCAGGTTTCTAAGCTTAGAAGAAAGTTTTTAAAGTTTATCCAGGCCGACAAGTTCAGAGTTTTGCGGGCAATCCTAAGGAACTTCCGTTTTTGGCCTTGCAGGAAACTACAGCGGCTGTCCCACCATGGAGCAAACTTCCTACTTTTAATATGAATGCTTTTAGAGTTATTATTTATTAAGTTTGAGCAAAAAAACTGAAAGTCGCTGTAAGAACTTATATGTGGGGGAACTGAAGGGTTAGAGATAAAAAAACTTTCGATGTCTTTCCAAATGATCGCTTTGCGGACCGAAATGTCAGTAGGGCTATTGTTACTAATTGAGATCTGAATTGGAAGGTGGTCGCTGTCGAATGGATCGGGGAAAATCTTAAGTGAGCAAACCAGGAAAAGATCTGGAGAAACTATGGAAAGGTCTAAAAGTGAAGATGAATTGTTTGAGATTCTGGTTGGTTGGTGTGTGTTAAGGATGTTGAGGCTATTGGCAATAATCCAATCAATCACCGTATCGCCGTCAACAGAGTTGTTGGGTGATCCCAAGGCCTGATGGGTGATGTTAAAGTCTCCAACAATGATAAACGGGGGAACTAATTGATCTACTAGACTATTGAGCCAGGTCTCGGAGAACTTGCCCTTCGGGGAGTAAATATTAACTATGGAAACGGCCAAGGCAGAAGAAACAATCTTTATTCCCATGATTTCTATATTATTGTTCTGAAGGTTTTGAAGGGAAAGTCTAGAGCTAGATAGGTGTTTTTTGTGGGAAATTAACAGACCCCCACCCCTAGTTGGGGGAGGGCGATCTTCTCTATATGAAATAAAACCAGAAAGATTAAACTGTAAGTGAGGCTTTAAAAAAGTTTCTTGACATACAAGGATATCAAAATCCGGAAAGTTTCCACTAGCTAGAAACTGAAGTTTGTTGAGCATCCCACGGCAGTTCCAATGGACAATGTTAACATTGTGACACCTAGACATAAAAGGCATAAAAGATCAGCTAATTTAAAAGGGGGGACAAGGACGGAATGCGAAGCAATGAGTGAGATGACAATAAAAGGGGAGACAAATCACAGACGAGAGGAATGAAATAATAACTACACAGTGGATTTATCAGGCGCATTTTTTCTATCCTTGAGGAGGGCAAAAGAATTATTTTTCTTGAGTTCATCCAGTTTAGCAACTAGATCAGTAGCAGTCAGCAGGGTGGATTGGTCGGTAAGGGATGAAGTGTATGTGGTATTGATGAGAGAAGGAGTTTGAGTTGCAGATATTGAAGGTTTAATCTTTTTGCTATCTGGGGAGGAGGTGGGCGGGTCCTTGGATTTAGAAGGGATCTCCGTAGAGGTTCGGATGGGCGTTTGGGAAACTGTTTGAAGGAGGGAGGAAAACATCTGGCACATGGAGTTAGCTTGCTCTTTAAGAGCAGTTACGATTGTTTTTTCGAAGTTTGTTTGTAAGTCAAGGATTGTTTGTTTGAATTCCTCTCGGGAAATGAAATTTGATTGTTCTGGTTTAAGTTGAGTAATGTTAGCATAGCTATTGTTAGACGATTTAAATGATCGGCGGGCTTCGGGAAATGATAACCGGTTTTCGCATTTGAATTTTAGGAGATTTGCTTCTTCAATTTTTTTTGGGCATTCATTGCTGAGAGCATTGTGGGGACCCCCGCAGTTGGGACACCTGGACGGGACCGTACAAGACGTCCCATTGTGGTTATCACCGCAGTTCGAACACTTTTTGTTGGATGTACAGTATTTAGTTGGGTGGGAGAACGACCAGCAGTTTAAACAGTTTCTGGGTTTGTCTATAAAGAGGGATATTTGTTTGATTTCATAGAATAGTTTAATTTTCGGAGGGAGGGTTGTTCCAAAGACTGTGACTAGCACTGTTTCCGTGGGATTATGCCCGCTAGGTGACTTTTTGGTGAACCTTCGACATTCAAAGACTGCCATGTTGTTTTCGGCTTCGATTTCTGATTTTATCTCTTCCAGAGAGATGTCCGCAGGCAATTTATGTAAGATAAACTTCGATGTAAATTTTGCCACATTTATAATAGTCTGGGTCCTAATAGTAAGAAGAAGTCTAATATTTAAAAGTTCTTTAGCGGTGTTGAAGTCGTGCGTAGTGCAAACCAGTCCCGTGTTGGTATGATGGATGCTATCTATCTTTTTTGGGTGGGTGATTTTAGTGGATAGGTTGTCTTTGAGTAGTTTTGGGTTTGATTTCGGAATGGCGGATTCACCTTTAATAGTCACGATATACTCTCCCGTAAAGCCAGAATTGTATACAGTGTCAACAATATCAATTTGTCCAAGATTAGAATTTAACTGAAAAGGGTTGGAATTAACAAAATCCATCTTTCCATCGGAAGTACTGCCCCTTCTGTCCTATTCTAGAGGGGCGGTGCCCTCTTTCTCCAGCAACGGGATAAATAAATATATAAATACCTGAATAGCACAAAGAAAAGGCAAATCCAAAAAACGAGAAACCTTTTAGAAAAAAAACTACAAGCTAACGCGACGTAAACACTTAACTCCAAGAGCAACTAAAAGAAACGACCGACTTTTGGAAGCCTCCCGGACGAAAACAGAAGCACACTGACGACTGTTCACAGCATTCTTACAAAATCAAACTGCACAAGTTGAGTTGTTTACAGAACTAGAAAACAGCACAGGCAGAACTAAGCAGACACTAGAGCTACATAAGAATATATTCTTGCCTAAACAGTTTGTTTTAAACTTTTAATTAAATTTGAAAAAAATCTTTTTTTTAAACAAAATTAGTAGAATATATCTTTGCCTTTTTTAGTGTTTTTTTAGTTCTATGTAACGCGTTGCTAAATTACGTACAACCATAATCGTTTTAGAATCGTTGCAGGAAATAATTAAAAGTACGAATAACCAAACTAAGTTACACCCAATCATTACGTAGTTATTATGTAGATAATTTTTAAAATTTCCTCACGAAATAACTCAAAATATGTCAGTAGTTCTTTTCCTAGTTTGTCTTGAAATCAGAAAGTACAATAATTTCAACATTTTTTTCTTTTAGAGTAAAGGTTTAGAGTGCTAAAAGTTTTCCCGGTTTTTCCGTTTTACAATTTTTTTTAGATAGTATCAAATTTTCGGTAAATCAGTGGAATATTTAATAAGGGCGGTACAGGATATTTTTACATCGGGTAAGTATACTAATTTATTTTACGCATCTATATTTAGTTTTAGATGTGTTTATTATGGTACTTTATGCAAATATAAGTTTTGAAAGCTTTGAAAAGTAAATGTATCTATTTTTTTTATTTGACATCAAATCATTCTTTAAATAACTTAATTATTTTTTCTTTTAGTTAATATTTGTCAAACAGCCTAAGATTTTTACAATCAGACGTTTACTTCTTATCGTTTTAAATCTCACATTATGTACCAGTTTAAACTCATATTTTATACATAATTTTAAAGCTCACATTTTTAATAATTTTTAAACTCACATGTTACATCTTTTTAAAAGTCACATTTAAAATCATTTTAAAATCACATATTGTATTATTTAAAACCTCATTTACTGCATTAACAATGTCTTTTTATTTTTTAAGAGTTTAGCTATATGAATACCTTAAATCTTCTAAAAATTTGTCCTCAAATAAATTTCGACATTGATATTTTGAGCTCATTAAATTTGCTTTTAAACAAAACTATGTGACAATACCGACAATTGAAGAGCTTAGTGGAAGAAAGTTCTAAGTGAGATTTTTTGTAAAATTGTGTGTGTGAGAGATTTTTGTGTCATTGAACACGTTATTTCATCCTTCAAAGATTTCAAGATTTCTCTTTTTCATAAACTTTTAAGTGCATTTTTTTACCTTTTGTAAGTGCCTTTTTGCGTATCTAAGTTCAAACGAAAAACTTGAGAACTCAGTTTCACCTTTTGTCATGTAACACGCTCTTTCCTACACTCTTAAAACGAAAGAGCGATTTTAACTCAGTCTGATTGATTTTCACTCCTCCAGTCTGGAAAATGCACTTCTCCTTTTGGAGTGGATCCTTTGTGTGTTAAACCTCCGATAGGATCACTCCAAACGAGAGGTTTTAACTCATTCTGAGATAATATTCACTCCTTTCCAGTGTCGAAAATGCACTTCTCCAACTGGAGTGGAATTCACTCTTTTGTTTTAAGAGTGTAAGTAGGGGCTGGGGAGCCCAGTACGTTATAGGCACTCGCCTGGCATGCGAAAGGTCCCAATTTGGGTCCGCGCATCGCCAAAATGACTGCCGACCTATAAGCGGTCCGTGAAGCCAAAAATGTCCAACGAATAATACCCCGTGTAAGGGAGCTGCGTACGATTTCGCCCTTAACGGTTGCGTTGGGTGTCGGCTCGTCAGTTGACTGCGGTTCTAAAATACGACTCCCGTCGCCAATTGCCCTCGTTTTTCTCTATATTCCCCTTTTTCATAAAATTTAAGTTAAGTACATTTTTTAAGTACCTTTTGTACAAGTTAAGTACCTTTAGTAAGTGCCGTTTTTTGCGTGTCTAAGTGCAAACGAAAAACTAATTTTCTAAAAACTAATTTTGAGAACTAATTTTCTCGTTTTCACCTTTTTGCCATTTATCACGTTCTTCCTATAAGCTCTTCAATTTACATCCTCAGCTCGTTCTAAACTCTGTGAGACTCCAACGAGGAAAAATAATCATCGAACTTAATTGCTCCAGCTGTGATAGGGGCCGTGGGTAGCCTAGTGGTTAGCGTCTCGGTCTTGGAAGGTCCCGCGATCGAGTAACGATACCACTGAAGACCCATGAGTATATGCGGAGTACGTGCTCATTAAGTCTGGTGGTCCGAAAGTGCTGTTGGCGGTCATGGCGAGGTTTCCCACGGTACAGGTCCCTGCGGAGACTAATTCTCTCCACTTCAGGGACATGTCTGAATGGAGGAGGTGGTGATAGATGGCAGCATCGGCCACTTATGTGTGTGTTGTGTCTGTCTTACTTGACAAAGCTTTATAAGCCGGTCTTTGACCAAACACAAAACGGAAAATATATGTCTACCAACCTACCAATCCAGCTGTGATGAATATTTTATCACAAGTGGAAATTTTTGCTTCAACACATCGTTACGAATGTAAAAAGTGGAAGCTTTAATAAAAGCTATCACCGTATGTCACCCACTTTAAGAGCCCAAACAACAAATCCTACAGACAAGTGTGATGCGTTAAAAAAATTCCGCGCATCGAAATTGTAAGACATTGAAAATCCCAGAAAAAAAAATAGAATTCGAAGCACTTCAATAACTAAAAAAAACTGAAAAATTATTGCTCTATTAATTGCTAAATTAATTTCAATGAAGAAACACAAGTAATTTTTCATTCAGGTTTATGCATTTTTAAAATGAATAATGGAGCTCTAGTTCTATTTCTTAGTTTTTGCATTGTCTTTTTATCGTATTTCGTTTTTAAGTAGTATTTAAAAATCAATTTTTGGAATACAAATATATTTAGCACTATTACTCAGCACTATCAACCACTAATAATTAGTGAATTTTCGGTGAAAATTAGTATGTTTTATTCTGATGCTTAAAAGGTTTAATATCCCTTTAAAACTCCTTCAGAAGTCACTGATTTAAGTTTATGGAACTAAATGTTAGGAGTTTTATCGAAAAAATTGTCTTAACCCTTTCAGTCCCAGTGATGTCATTTGGAATCATCAATTTCAATATTTTTTTCCAAATATTTATAGCCCGTTATGACATTCAAATACACATCATTCGATTCTTCACACTTGTTCTATTAAAAAATATTTTACATTTATCTCAATAGAAGCCAGAACTACTATTTTTTTTATTTAGAAAATAGCCAACAAGCGTTTCACCTGATTTTTGAAATGTTCACTTCAGTTCCATATATTTAAAACCCAATTTAAACTATTTCGGTCAAAATAATTACTAAATTTTTTTTAATAATATAGTCAAATACCTTAAGATATATAACTCGAAGTGTTTTTAGGTATTATATATATTTTTATTTTGTTGTTTTCTACAGTTGAAATATTTTGCCATCGCTTTAAAAAAAACCATACAAAAATGTTTTTTTTTCTCACGGAATTCTTATTTTTGACCTAAAATAAGCTTATTTTGTGAATATCAGATGTTTCTGTAGTGTAGTAAATTTTGGGGACTGAAAGGGTTTAACAGCCTCTCAGAATGCCCAGCAACTCTTTAAAAACCACGTCATTTTGTATACAAACGACGACTGGGTAAGACTGCTACAAGTCAGCTGCTTCGGTTAGTTAGGTTAGGTTTGAATTATCGTCGCACTAGAGCTATACGAGGGCTATTGGCGACGGGCGTCATACTTTAGAACCACAGTCAAGTGACGCAGCTGCTTCGGAATCGAAATGTTTGAAAAATTTGAGCATTCTCTTTTGTACCCTCTCGATCATGATAGTTCGGTCGGAATTTTATAAATACTGAATGCTGCGTTTGGCACTTGAAGAGTTCACGGGAAGAACCGCTTGATTTCTTTAGAGTCTTTCCGTAATTGTGTCTGCTTGGAGGACATTGGCGACCGGAAACCGGTTTTGTCTTTTGGTTCTTCATTTGACTGTGACTCGTTACACTGAAGTCTGGTGTGAATCAGGGTTGCCGCGAAGGATAAACAAAGCGAGTAACCGGTTTCTTTGCACCAGTTTAGGCGATGTCTCGCTGTCATTCCCACAGGGGCTAATAAGGAGAGCCTTTTACGAAATAAAGCGGTGTACTACTGTACTCTTCACTTGTTTAGAATGAATTTGGTGTGGAAGCAGTTATAAGCGTCAGTTTCTTTTAAAAACCAACACTTTTTTTACATGATAAATTTAATAGCCTAAGATATGTCCTCTATTCTAATCTTTGAAATTGGTTTAATTTTTTTTTTAAGATTTTCAATTAATAATTATACAATAAAATATTCGAAACAACAAAATAATAGAAATCAGAGACATTTAAGCCATCTACATTTATCATAATAAAAAAATATCTTTCATAAAAATATTCGATAGAGCTACAATTCCCGCCACCCTTATTTGAAACACTTTAGGGATGGAAAACCGAAATCGGTTTTTTGCCCCCGTTTTAGACTGAAAAACCGGTTTTTGAAAGGCGTTCTAAACCGGAAACAGGTTTTCTAAACCAGAAACTGATTCCGGGAAACCGTCTAAAAACGAAAATCGTTTTTTCTTTTCAGTAACAGCCATTGGCGATTTTTTTTAATTATATAATTTTAAAAAAATGTTAGTTTTGCACTTTGGGAACGACATACAGGGTGAGGCAAACAAAACCGGCCCCAATCTAGAGATGGGAATACGTAGAAATGCTTGGCGAGAAAAAATCTTGATGCCGCCTGAAACCTGTTTTTGCATTGGTTGGATCGGATTAGCTTTACATTAGACTCATAGACTAGTGGTGAGTTCAAATCTTGGTTTGTATTGTATAAAGACTTCCCATAATGCAAATTTTGTGTCTTGCAATCAATTTAGAATGTTTTGTATTACCAAAAACAAAAAGGTCCGATTCGCTAGGATAAATAGCAACCGAAATAATAATAAGTGGGAACTTTTTTGATCAGCCCTGCAAACCTTGTTTATATTTCATTTCAACTAGCTTTTCTAACCATAGCGTTTTTTCCAGCAAATAAGTCGCCAAGCGTTTGTTTGGGCTTAATATTGAAGCGATCAAAAGCTTCAGTAAGAAACCTGTTTTTGCATTGGTTTTTGACTTGGCAACATTTCTGTCGTATTCTTATCTCCACCTCGGGGCCGGTTTTGTTTGCCTCACCCTGTAGATGGCAGATGGGGGAATGAATTTTTTTTCTTAAAAAAAGTAGAAGGAAATAGAGATGAAATAATGCAAAGCTTAATAAAAATACTCGAAACCTTAAAAATGGAAAAACCGGAATAAGAAAAGGAACATTTTAAATAACAAGAAAGTAAGAATTATGAAGAAACCTAGTACTTAGTTTTCAATAAAACACTTTAAACATAAAAATTGACTCTGTAATATTTTTTATTTGAAAGTAAAGTTTAAAAATTATTTATTTCAATTAATAAAAAAATAAAATTACTTAAAAAAAAAAACAGAGCACCTTTTTTTTCCATTGAAAAATCGGTTTCGTTGAAAACCGGTTTTATAGAAACGGTTTTTAAGGTTCGGTAAAACCGAAATACCGGTTTTTGTTTTTTGAAAAACCGCTACCCATACCGTTTCTTATTTGGTTGGCAGCGAGTATATAGTAATTAAGCTACGAAAAATATTTTTTCTTGTTGGATTAAAGCAAAGAGGAGAGCTCCTGGGAAAGTTGATTTAATTAACTACTTCTAAATTACACTACTAACTAACTAACTTTAATTAACTACTTCTAAATTATCTCTGTTTGATATTTGAATGTAAAATAGTTTTTTGACTGAATTTTATATCCTAATTCTTTACGTATTTTATTCATTTTAAGGGCAACAACCATCATTATATAGAATGTTAGATGAGTTGCATCATTTTATCTTTAGCGAAGGTAAGAAAATCATTTATTTGTAATGCTTTTGTGTTAAAAATTGCATAAAATTATTAAGGAATAAACAAAAAATTGCAAGTTTTTTAAGAGTTACCAACTTACCTATAATTAAACATTTGATAAGTAGTTAAAAATTACTTACTTTTTAAATTTTTTTATATTATATTTATTTCGGACTGCAATGAGTGGGTTTTTCCACATCACAAGACCTAAGTACTGAGCAGCACGACCCTGAGAGTAGCGGAGACTGGGCACGGTTGTGCCAGTTTTCATTTGATCGCTTATAAATTCGTTAGTATGCCGATTAGCTGGATGAAAGTTGCATTTAGAGTAAAGTGCAACACTTATTTACGTATAAATAAAAAATTGCGCCTCTAAGAACAATAGTTAGCTTGTAAGAGCAAATTAGAAAAAAGAGGAAGTAGTGTCACAACCGACCCCTGGGGTCTGTTGTGACAGAGTCAAAAAAGAAACCAAAATGGTATCAAATCAATCTTTTTGCATCTCATCTTTAGAAACTATAAATTCAATATAAATAATAATAACATTTAATTCATCATTTAATTAATAAATTAAATAATTAAAAAATAATTTATAATTATTCATAAAAACTCTTCATACTATCACTATCATAAAAAAAGTTAACTCAATGTTTATAATTATACATTGCTGTAACCATGTCAAATACAAAACAAATAAATAATAATGTTTTAAAAAAAATGCACAAAATATCTTATCTACATAGAAAAAAATATACACGTTCTTCTTATATAACACATATAAATCTTTTTGAGTTACACCTGTTTCGTCAACAATGTATATATCCTGTGGCTCAGAGGTGTGTATGTACATAACAATTTGCATATTGTCATAAAAATGTTGTACATTTGAAGCTTGTATCGATGCAAATGTATCGTAACAAAGACATACGATTAATTTGGTGATTTTTCGCAGCTCTTCGTAATGAAATCCCGCGTTTTACTACTATAAAAACTTCTTCGTATTTCCTTAGATCACAATGTGCCCTTTCTGCCTTCCTCAGGCGTTTGGCGCTTTATAGGCATCTAAAAGAAAAATAAATACATTTTACTGTGTTGTCACAACCGTACCCAGCCTACTCTTTTGCAAAAAAACAATAGCCATGACAATACAAAATAATTTACATTCAAAGTATTCACTGGTATTTCATTATTAAAGTCTAACTTATAACGAGGAAAAAATTCATTGCTCTATCTGTACACATATAATAACAGTATTATGAAAAGAAATGGAATAAAAATACTTACTTTTGACAGTCAAAAAGTAATGGAGGCCACTGGTAGGGTTAATGTCGTGCGATGACTGATGGTATACTTTGGCACATGTTCAGGCAGGCAAGCTGCTCCTCACCCCTTACACCCAACCCAGTATTTCTTATGGTTTCGCTAATATGGCTACTGGCACAGCCGTACCCAGGCTCCCCTAACTGTAACAGCAAAACCACTGAGCTGAACTCAAACTCTGGAAGGAGCATCCCATGAAAGGTGCATCCCACCTGGTGAAGCCTATTTTTGGGTCACTTGGCGACAGCTTTAGGGAGAATACGTGCCACAACTGGCATGTGAATTCGCCTATTACAATTAACAGTTGTCTTAATCCTAGGTTTCCTCGGAGTCCGTCAACAGATTTAAGCGGTCGGTCAAGTGCGGTGAGTGGCGTCATACAAACTACTGACATTGATTACGCTTGAGTGGTTTCCTCGGGAGCGTTGCCGAACAATTCAACACGACCGCCAGATTGAGTTCCTGTTGAGTGCGTTGGGGAAATCCTGATGATAACGTTTTTTGCTGTCTGTTGTGTGGTGTGCTTGCCAAAAATTTAAAATTTGAGGAAATGACGGAAGGCGAGCGTTGTTTTACGTTATCGAGGAAGAAATGCTAACTGATTCTGTGAGAAATCACAAAGAACCTAAATTTTCCATATCCTAGAGCGAGAATCGATAAAAAAGGGTTTTTCACATTCAATAAATAACTTTATTCATTATTTCAAGACATATTTTTATTTGTTTTTGCTTCAGTTAGAGTGTAATATTAATTATTTTTTCTTCGATTTTGACGTATCAGGGCGAACGAATATCAGGGTGGACGTATCGCGTAGGAGCGACCAATCAGAGGGGCAGAATTCCGTTTGTTTACGCGCGATTCCTCCGCGTAGAACATTTTAATGGTGCAAACTTAAGGTGGGTTTTGGTGTAGGTTTACAGTTTTGTGTCAACGTAACGTTTCGATGAAGCGGTGGGAGGTAGAGTGACGTCAACCACGTATAATAGCGGTCGCATTTTTCTGGCGAATAAAAGCGCATGATACAAATTGTGGCTTATCGCTGGCGCAATTGGCGCAGAACTTCCACAACTGTGGTTCCATGAGACGGGGGCTGCAGGAATCTTAAAATTTGTTTTATAATAAATAAATCTTATAGAATTACATATAAAAAATTATACTTATGTATTGAGTAGTTAAAAAATTATAATATGAAGTTGAAAACTATGCTTTGTTGCACCTTCTTTGCACAAGACTCCTATGACCCCATAATTTGTGACATTGCTGAACATTTTTTTCAGATGTACAGGAGAGGAGCTTGGTCAAATATCCGTCTATATCCCTCAGCATAGTGTTGGCGTACGTCCTTATAATAAAATGGATCGGACCAGCGTTCATGAAGAACAGAAAACCTTTTCATCTGAAATATGTGATGGTTCTATACGATTTTGGACAAGTTGTAATTAACGCGTATCTTACATATACGGTAGGTGAAGATTTTTAAGTTATAGGGGAGAGCGCGGGGCAATGCCGCCACCCCGGGCAATGCCGCCATTCTTGTATCTCGCCAGCGGAGTGTGTGGGAGAGTGGCTGGGAGCGCTGACCTGTAGCATTTAACAAAGTAATTTGTAGTACAGACGCTAATGGCCGTGCGGTGAGTTGGTGTAAAGTTATTTTAAAAAAAATATATACGGTTTTTAGTGATTTTCATCTAATTTTGGACCTTCTGAAATAAAAAAGGAGACTAGTGACTGTTATCTCTAAGTTAGATAAATCCGTTATAAATCATTGAAAAGAGTAATGATTTGGCTATTTTATCACGCTGTTAGTTTTGACGCTAGGCTACCAAACTTTCTTTAACATGTCAACACATCACTCTGGGGTTATGCCGCCGCATGCAAAATAATAAGGCCATAATCCGTAAAATAGGAATTTCATATATTGTCCCTAAAACCTATTAGTTTTCGTTTCAGATGCCACGTATCAGAAAATGAATAACTGAACTGGCCAAATAGACTAACGAAACTAAAAAAAACTGCATAGTTAGTTGCAATTGGAAAGTTAATAAAAGAGCTGTACCGTCCTGTACAATTTACCATTCCAAAGTTATATAAACCTATTTTAGTTCTCTACGTATAGCTTTATTGCACATATAAACCTATTTTAGTTCTCTACGTATAGCTTTATTGCACTCTCAGAAATAACACTTTCATTTTTGACGATTCATGAATCCTCAAGCCTCAATTCGTTAATTTTGAGGATTGTTTCGTCAAATTATCACATGACTTTTGAGTAAACGCGAATCCTCACTTTTACGATCGTGGTTTGACGATTCCGTATCTTGATTTTGAGGAAACATTGTTGTACTCATTGTTGTACTCACATGCTCAAAAATGACGAAATATTCCTTTAGATTAGACGACATTCAAATCCTCATAAAAATGACGATTCAAATTTCCTCACTTTGAGGAAACGAAAACTCGGATCATTTGCCAGTAAACGGATCGTCAAAATTAAGGAAAATTTCGTCGTTTTTGAGCTTTCATTTTTTAGAGTGTACATCATTTTCCGTTATTTATAGATTATTTGCTGTGTTTATTGATGTGGCGGCATAACCCCAGTTTTGTGGCGGCATTACCCCAGGTACCGGGGTAATCCCGCCACTGTGCCAAGCTTTAAAAAAAAAAACTATTTTATTCAGTTTCTATTAAAGATTTAAATTTTAAAAAAATCCACCACAAGACAGGTAATGAACTCTAGTGTGCTATGCTCATTACAATTTACATGAATTGCAACACAATTCTGCATGAAAATTCAATTTCCCTAAAGGTGGTGCCATTCCCCCGCTCTCCCCTACCGTTGATTTTTAGTGTTTTTTTGCTTTTACAAGGGTTGAAGAGTACGAGGGAAGAACCCCTTCATTGACTGGGAATCTGTCTGTATCAGGTCTGTTTGGCGAAGATAGCGAGTCATCGCCTACACTGGTGAGAAGAAACCGGTTCTGCTTTGGTTCTTATCACGCGAAGCACGGGTTTACAATCTCTATGATCGAGATTCACACCAGGCACTAGGCTGACGCTTGAACCGATTAAGAAGAACCAATTGAGCCACCGGTTTCTGATTGCCACTCTCGCCAAGCAGACTTTAATACGGATACGGGCGGTTCTACCATAATATTTAATTTCAGGTATTAAAAAACTTGCAAAATTTATTTTTTCAAAATCACTTTATACGTTTGTAAAAAGGTTAATAAGGGTTCTATAATGCAAAAAAAAGCAACTCTCATTTGATTTTTAAAAAAAATTAGGGATAGCAGTTGTTTTTAAACCGGTATTTAAAAAAAACGGTTTAAACTGGCCTTATAAAAATAACTAATTTTCAAAGAAACTGAAGTCACGAACAAACCGGTTAGTCTTAAAACCGGTTTCGGTGTTCCATGCCTAGATCATTGCGATGGTAAAGAACGGAGGACGGTTAAGATATTTAAGCTGGTTTCCGGTCCTTTTTGTGTTGAAACAAACTTCAGTTTATAAAAACGGATTTTTTTTTACTCCTTCTCTACTTAAACACATTTATAGAAAAATGATTCCAATTACCAAGCAAAAATTAACCTTAACCCTGGGGAAAGTAAGGGAAAGCAATAAAGCATCGCAGCTCATTTTACTGTTTTTTTTTATTATTTAACTTTCGGGCTTATTAATGATGTATAGCAAAAAAATGCGGTTACTAACTGAAATGCGAGTTTTCTGCAATATATTCACTGTAGCTCCATCCAGTGCCTCTCTTCGTCACTTTAGCAATGAGGTCAGTGAATGTACCGAAACCCAGGGACAAAGTTAGGAGAAGAGAAATACACATCATAAATATTAAAAGCCTAAATTTTATAGAAGGAATTTGTTAAGATAGTATTAGTTAAAATTAGTATTAGTTAAATTTAAAATCCAAGTGAATGTAATTTTTAGCTCAAAAATTTGTTAGTTAGAGCATTAAACTAAAAATTTTACATTGAGGACATAGGAAGTTTTCGGGAATAGGTTAGGAGTTTTCTGCATTGTTTTGAGCAGTCCTAAAATTTTTTTGGAGATTCCTTGCTTTAAAATTCCGTTTTGCAATTATATAAGGACCAATCTATTAGTATAATAAGAAAAAATTGAAAAGAAATATTATTTTTTTCAAAAGTTATGCCCAAGGGACATAAAATTGAAAATTATGGTAGAATTGCTCATACATTGAAAGTCGATGAAGGGTTTTTTCTCTGTACTCTTCCATTTTTGACATATTTTGTAGTATTGACATTTTTAAAAACAACTTTTTTTCATAAGTTAATACGGAATACGTAACATGGCTGGTTATAATACACATTTTTGCGCAAGAATTGCTTCGAATATTATAATATAGTGTGTAAAATAGATCCAAACATTAAAAACATTTTGAAGCATCCCGACCTTAAAAAGAACCCTTCGAACCAAAGTGCGTTAATAAAATGAAAAAATTATTTTCTGAGCCTTTTATCCGACTACATTGAATACTTTAACAAATGGTTTTTTATACGATAAATGACTGACTAACAAATCCATATAATTCAACTTTTTAAAAATTGGTTCAAATATTTTTCTTTTACATTTTCAATAGATAATTTTACACACCATATTCCCCTTGGAGCTGGTGGGCTCGGGTTCGAGTCCCGGTCATGGCATGGATGTTTGTGCCCGTCAATACAAGTTGTTATTTGTCTAAGTGTTTGTGTCGTCTCTTTCTTTGTGTCTCTTGTGATTGTATCATTTCTGAGGTTGGCCGCCTCGGTGGCACACTCGTTAGGATTCTAGCCTTTGGAGCTGCTGGGGTCGGGTTCGAATCCCGGTCAGGCATGGATGTTTGTGACCGTCAATAAATGTTGTTATTTGTCGATGTGTTTGTGTCGTCTCTTTCTTTGTGTGTCTCTTGTGACTGTATCATTTCTTGGGGTTGAATACAATAGACCTAAGGTCGCAGTGTTCGGCGAACTTGCCCCCCACCAAAGAAGTCATAAGTCAAGTCATAAGTCATCATTTCTGGGGTTGAATACAATAGACCTAAGGTCGCAGTGTTCGACAAACTTGCCCCCCCCCCTCCCCACCTAGAAAGTCATAAGTCATACACACCATATTCGAAGCAATTTCAAAAAGTGGGATTGTAGAGACCTAGTAAGTAGGTTAGCAGTAGTAGTACCCTAGTAAGTAGTTTAGTAGTAGTAACCTAATAAGTAGTTTATTAGTAGTAAACTAACTTAGTAAGTAGTTTAGTAGTCGTACCCTATTAAGGAGTTTAATAGTAGTAAAGTATTCTAGTAAGTAGTTTAGTAGTAGTGGTAGTAACCTACACTCTTAGAAATAATACTTTCATTTTTGACGATTCATGAATCCTCAAGATTCATTTCGTTAATTTTGAGGATTGTTTCATCAAACTATCACTTTGACTTTTGAGTAAACGCGAATCCTTTTACGATCGTGATTTGACGATTCTGTATCTTGATTTTGAGGAAACTGAATCTTATTGTTGTACTCACATGCTCAAAAATGACGAAATATTTCTTTAGATTAGACGACATTCTAATCCTCATAAAAATGACGATTCAAGTTTCCTCACTTTGAGGAAATGAAAACTCGGAGCATTTGCCGGTAACGGAATCGTCAAAATTAAGGAAAATTTTGTCGTTTTTGAGCATTCATTTTTTAGAGTGCAGCAGTACAGGGTGAGGCAAATAAAAGCGACTCTGGTCTGGGGATAGGAACATGTTGAAATGCTAGGAGAGAAAAACTCTTGAAGCAGCCTGAAACCTTTTTCTGCATTGGTTGGATCGTATTAGCTTCACATTAGAGTTACTCATAGACTAGTAGCGAGTTCTGATCTTAGTTCGTATTGTATGAAGACGTCCCATAAAGCAAATTTTGCGTATTGCAATCAATTTAGAATGTTTTGTGTGTGTATTGACAAAAACAAAAAAGGCCCAATTCTCTAGGATAAATAACAACCGAAATAATCACAAGTGGGAATTTTTTTTTATCAGCTCTACAAACCTCGTTTAGATTTGATTTCAGCTAGCTTTTCAAACCATAGCGTAGTTGCCGGCAAATAATTCACCAAGCATTCGTTTGGGTTTATTATTAAAGCGATCAATAGCTTCAGTTAGCAAACCTGTTTTTGTATTGGTTTTTGACTTGGCAACATTTATATCGTATTCTTATCTCCACGTTGGGGCCGCTTTTATTTTGCCTCACCCTGTAGAAAGACCCGCGGTCACTTGGGTCCATCCCCTTCCCCAAATTACTATGTTTTAGAAAATATTTAATTTTTATCTTTTTAGATTTATAGACTTTGCGTCGATTCTTGGGAGCATCGCTGCATGGTAAAGAACAAACCTGACGTCATTACATCCTTCTCAAAGGTTGGTAAACACAAGAACTTTATCTGTGCACTGTAAAATAAATCTGTGTTTTTTTATTTCACAGAAAAAAAATTACAAAAAATTAATGTTATTCTCTTTTAAAAGTTTTTCTTTCAAAATAATCTGTTTCAATTAAAAACGGTTTTTCTGTTTTTAACGGTGTAAAGAGTACTACACGAAAACCAAATAAATATCGTAACATAAGTTCCCACATGTGCTATCTAATTGTTGTGAAAGGATCAGATTTGCTGTATGGTAACCCTTGACGCGATTCTTTTGGATTTGGTGATAAATAATTTTTTGTGGCAAACGTCTGACTTCGACTGATTATGCGAATTCCTTGATTTCGCAACGATGACGTTTTCCGAACAGCCGGTGTTAATTAAACAAACACATTTTTCGGCTCTCCCTCTTAAAGCTCTAATGCGACGATGATTCAAACCTATCCTAACCTATACTATCATTTCGGTTGGGTTTTCGGCCGACTTTTGGCGCGATTTTGGAAACTTCGCCAAGGGTTACCATTCAATAAATTTCTACCATTTTGCAAAGTTAGATAGCACATGTGGGAACTTAAGTGACGATATGTTAATTGTGCCGGGGGAACTAGAGATATATGACCCCACTTGCAGTTTTTGGCTTGTAACTTTTAAAAAACACCTTTTATGGATGAGCAAATGCAGGCAATTTTTACTTCATAATTATTACACAATATTATATTAGTATTTTACCGAAGTATTAACTGCAATCTAAGTAAAATATCAATTATTTAAAAATTTATACATTGGGATAAATGACCCCCCAGGGACCATGTGACCCCACCCCATATTTTTGGCAAAATGAATAAAAAATATCAAAATACTTTAGCATTATAACAAAACTAACATCACATAAAGTTTATATACATATTTTTCATTTTTGTCAGACAAAATTATTACATATATTTGATCCGTTAATTATTCTTATACTAGCAGTATGGTCCCGCCTTACTGAGACCCCGTTAACTTCGCATTGCTTCCTTTCAGAGGCATGCTTACTTGTGAAAATGGGGGGACATTCATGGCCATATCCACCTGAGCTTCAATTCCAAATCGCTGTGGTAAAAAAAGTGGTTAGACAGGTTAAGGCAGTAGGAAAACATTATCTCGTGGTTCGAGAGCTGTATAGGTTGTTGTTCCCCATACACTCAATACATGAATGTTCCCCATACACTCAATATCTAAACTAAATTCAATTCGTGTTGGTGCATGCTCAAGAAAAAAGCAAATGATAACAGAGAATGGTGTCAAGCCCCTGTTACGGCCCTGTTGTGTTTTGAAGCCCTGTTATGGTCTGCCTGCTTATTGAAATATACTCAAAATCAAAACAAAATTAAATTCGTGTTACTAAAGCCTCGGTTTCCTCGGAGTCCGTCAACAGTTTTAAGCGGTCGGACTTAAGGGGTCACAGGAGTCTTAAAAATGTGCAAAGAAGGTACTACAAAACATAGTTTGATCTTTCGTGTCATTTTTTTAACTACTCAATGTATAAGTATAATTTTTGTATATGTAATTCTACAAGATTTATTTATTATAAAATAAGTTTTAAAATTTATGAAACTTTAGCCAAAACTAAAATAAATGATATTAAACATGAAGCTATTTGAACACATTGTGATTAGGCTTGCGCGGCAAATTGTAAGGTCAAAATTGAAAAAATGACCAAGAAAATGACTTTATATTGTACAAATATGTGCAAACAAAGACTTATACCTAAATTCTCAGCTCAATTTTAATTAGAAATTATTTTTAAAAAAATTTAAAATCAAAATTTTTAAATTTTTATTAATTTTTTTAGAAAAAAGTTCTTAAAATAATTTCTAATTCAAATTGAGCTGAGAATTTAGGTATAAGTCTTTGTTTGCACATATTTGTACAATATAAAGTCATTTTCTTGGTCATTTTTTCAATTTTGACCTCACAATTTGCCGCGCAAGCCTAATCACAATGTGTTCAAATAGCTTCATGTTTAATATCATTTATTTTAGTTATGGCAAAAGTTTCATAAATTTTAAAACTTATTTTATAATAAATAAATCTTGTAGAATTACATATACAAAAATTATACTTATGCATTGAGTAGTTAAAAAAATGACACGAAAGATCAAACTATGTTTTGTAGTACCTTCTTTGCACATTTTTAAGACTCCTGTGACCCCTTAAGTCCGACCGCTTAAAACTGTTGACGGACTCCGAGGAAACCGAGGCTTAATAGAGGATGGCGTCAAGCCCCCGTTTCGGCCTGGTCCATGTATTTTCAAGCCCTATTATGGTCCCGCACGGCGCACACCCACGTGGATGACGTTTTTTTCAAAACTAATTATATTAATATAAAATCACAATCAAATATGAAAAAACTAAGCCTCAGGTGCACACGTAGGTATTAAAAGGAATCCATATTAAAAATTTCGAATTTTTTAGAGCAGTCTAAGTAGGTCTTTTGCGATCCACAGACATACACCCAGACAGACTCTTTCTTTTATTATTATAGATTAACGAATTATTCAATTTAAACGCAAAGTCTTGTTTGATTACGTAACTGGTGATTCTTTTAATTTGCAGAGAAAATAAAGTTGGTTGAAGAATCGCTTCATTTTGTCAATATCAACTTGGATATATTATTCATTTCAAGTCATTAAAAAACAAGTTTCTTTTTTCAAATGAATTGCAAGCTCGTAATTTTTTCTTGCAACTTCCCAATAAATTTTGTGTGCCATTCTCCCAAAATATTTGGTAAGAGACCAGTCATTTACTTCTGGGACTCCCGTGATTTTTTGAAAAATTTTCTGGACCTGCTATTGCCTACTTTTTGTATTATTTACTGGGGTCACATATCCCTAAGTGGCTGGGGTCACGTATACCTAGTTGCACTTTTTTTGCTTAACCCCCCAAAATATATTTTGCAAATATATTCAATAAAATTATTTTACATGTAATCGTAGCTAAGGGAATGAACAAAACAAGTAACTAATTGAAAAAATATTCCCTTTAAATCAAAAAAAATGTAGACCCAAAAATTGTATGGCACCAAAAATTTACTTACAGTGCATGAAAACATATTTCTTCGTTTAACTTAAGGGGTCTAAGGAGTCTTAAAAATGTGCAAAGAAGGAACTACAAAGCATAGTTTGATCTTTCATGTAATTTTTTAACTACTCAATATACAAGTATAATTTTTTTATATGTAGTTCTACAAGATTTATTTAATATGAAACAAATTTTAAAATTTATCAAACTTTAACCAAAACTAAAATAAGTGATATTAAACATAAAGCTATTTGAACACATTGTGATTAGGCTTGCGCGGCAAATTGTGAGGTCAAGATTGAAGACATGACCAAGAAAATGACTTTATATTGTACAAATATGTACAAACAAAGACTTATACCTAAATTCTCAGCTCAATTTTAATTAGAATTTATTTTAAGAACTTTTTTCTAAAAAAATTTATAAAAATTTTTGAATTTTGATTTTAAAAATTTTTTAAAATTATTTCTAATTAAAATTGAGCTGAGAATTTAGGTATAAGTTCTAGTTTGTACATATTTGTACAATATAAAGTCATTTTCTTGGTCATGTCTTCAATTTTGACCTCACAATTTGCCGCGCAAGCCTAATCACTATGTGTTCAAATAGCTTTATGTTTAATATCATTTATTTTAGTTTTGGCTAAAGTTTCATAAATTTTAAAATTTGTTTCATATTAAATAAATCTTGTAGAATTACATATAAAAAAATTATACTTGTATATTGAGTAGTTAAAAAATTACATGAAAGATCAAACTATGCTTTGTAGTTCCTTCTTTGCACATTTTTAAGACTCCTGTGACCCCTTAACGCGTGCGCAACGATTCAGTTGGGGTTTTTCATTATGTTTTTGGCGAAGGTGCATTTCTTTTCTATCTCGACTTGATTGTTAAAATACCGGTTGGTCATAAAATAACGCTCGCTATTCGGAGAGGTCAGTAGCTTGAAACTTGTCCCTTGACCAGGTTTCTAAATTACTAGGCGTAATTGGTTGTGTTGGCCTTAATTGGCTACGCCTCGTAATTTAGAACCATGAAAGAGTAATTTAATTTTTTAACTAGAATTTAGAAGAATTTTTATGATTCCATTATTGCCCCCTCCTCTTGATTAGTAAGTGTCTCAATGTAAGTTGCATTCGGATTACATTCAGGCCACAAACTAATCCGAATAGCGAGGGTTATTTTAAAACCACCCTGTATTTGCATCTGTAGTATGTAATAATTAACACATTCAGTATCACCAAGGGGAACACCATAAGTTAAAATTTAGCTATTCAATAAGTATTTGATGGAAAATAGTTTTTAATACAAATGCCTTTAAAATTAACTACTAAAACAACTTTTTGAAATGCTTGAAAAAAAAAATTTAATAATTTTTTAAGGACTCCAATATGGTATTGACCCTCGTTCAACTTCATTTTTCATAGAAATAAATTGCTGATACCTGTAATCAAAGACTGAAAACTGATATTTGGATCTTCTTCTATCGGACCAGGTCAATTTTGGAACTGATAAACGTAAATTGTTTGTGGGGAGGTTTTAAAAAATGTTTCCAAATGGGGATAACAGGGCGAAAGAGGTTAACACTTTACCTACGGGCGTCGACTGACCCATGGACTAAGAACACTCTAAGTTTCAAACTCTCATTGGAGAATTTCTACATTGAAATTGACATAGAAACTAGCGCGCCCCCTTTGTGTCTAAGGGAACTAATGTAATGGTTTCTGGCTGCCTATTTGCAGTCACCTATAGGAGATTTAACAGAGCCAATGACAACGTAATTTGGAATCCTTATCAAGTGACGATAGGGATCTATTTTTTACTACAACTTATTTTCGACTTTATTTTTGAATATATACAGCTACTCATTGACTTTTATATCCCTCGTAGGCCCATCCTCAAGATATTTGACCTTGTGCTTCTTTTTCTCCATTAATAAACCTATAGACTGACTACGCTTGTCATTTTAGACATGGTCCCCCAAAGATCCACAAGTGATTCGATTGAATAACTCGTCAAATATTCATCCAAATGTAACAAAAACTTAGATTTAGGGGTTTTCGAGGGTTTTTCACATTTCTAAGTAATTAAAATTAGGTTCGTAACATTTTTAATATTAAGACGGACCCTTATGCAAATTTTGTGTCATGCAATTAACTCAAAATGTTATTTGTTCACATAGTCAAAAAGGTCCGATGTAAAAGGATGACTAACGGTTGAAATAATCACTAGTGGGTAACTTTTTTTTAACAGAGAACATTCCGAAGAAACAGTAGCCCTACAATTGAAAGTACAATTATGCCAATCAACAAATCAACCTTTAATAGTGTTTTAGTTGCTTTCGACACGTTAGAAGAGCTAGGCATTAGATTAAGTTGCTGGTCTAGAAGATTTTTAGTCTACGGGTCAGTCGATGCCCGTAGGTAAAGTGTTAATAAGCGTAGGATTCCTTATTTTTGCCCTGTTGATGGTTGGTTGGTTGACATATATTTTCAGGCTTGTGTGCTTAGTCGCAAGGACCCGCTTATAAACCATCGTCAAGTAGGACAACACAAGACGCACACATACGCAAATGACAGATGCTGCCATCTGTCGCCACCTCCACAATTTAGACATGTCCCTGAAGGGGAGGGAAATTTTCTCCAGGAACCTGTACCAATACCACCTAGATTAGAAGGCCGGCGAACGAAATACTTGACGTCATATTAGTGGACCAATTCTGTGGTTTTGACCAATGATCATTCGTGACTAGATCTTGTGTTTGAATAAATTTTTAAGATAAGATGAATGAAGATGCAACGTCATCTTAAGATACGACGTTATTGGTCAACAAATCAAAATTGGTCTACTAGTGTGACGTTGTGTCACTTTGTTCTTCGGCCTTCTAATCTTGGTGGTATTGCCTGTACCCATGGTAAACTGCGCAATAACCGACCACAGGACTTTTGGACCCAACAGATTTAACGAGCGCGTACTCCGCATATACTCGGTAGGTCTTCAGTGGCACCGGGTCACGATCTCTCAACCTTCCGATCTCGAGACCGAGATCTTGACCACAAGGCTCCCTACAGCCCTTGCCCAGTTGATAATGTAAGAAGACTTGGAAAAACAAAATCTGTTATAGTTTGGCTGCCACAACTTGACATCCAAAATATTTTGATTGCGGAAGATGCAGCTAGAGTATACAGGGTGGTTATAAAATAACGCTCGCTATTCGAAGTGGTCTGTAGTTTTATTGAATAATCCAAATACAAAAAACTTTGAGACACTTACTAATCAAGAAGGGGGGAAATAATAGAATCGCAAACTCGTCTCTCGACCAGGGCTCTTAAGGGGTCACAGGAGTCTTAAAAATGTGCAAAGAAGATACTACAAAGCCTAGTCTGATCTTTCATGTCATTTTTGAACTACTCAATGTATAAGTATAATTTTTTTATATGTAATTCTACAAGATTTATTTATTATAAAACAAGTTTTAAAATTTATGAAACTTTAGCCAAAACTAAAATAAATGATATTAAACATGAAGGTACTTGAACACACTGTGATTAGGCTTGCGCGGCAAATTGTGAGGTCAAAATTGAAAAAATGACCACGAAAATGACTTTATATTGTACAAATATGTACAAACTAGGACTTATACCTAAATTCTCAGCTCAATTTTAATTATAAATTATTTTTTAAAAAATTTAAAATCAAATTTTTTAAATTTTTATTAATTTTTTTAGAAAAAAGTTCTTAAAATAATTTCTAATTAAAATTGAGCTGAGAATTTAGGTATAAGTCCTATTTTGTACATATTTGTACAATATAAAGTCATTTTCTTGGTCATGTGTTCAATTTTGACCTCACAATTTGCCGCGCAAGCCTAATCACAGTGTGTTCAAGTACCTTCATGTTTAATATCATTTATTTTAGTTTTTGCTAAAGTTTCATAAATTTTAAAACTTGTTTTATAATAAATAAATCTTGTAGAATTACATATAAAAAAATTATACTCATTTATTGAGTAGTAAAAAAATTACAAGAGAAATCAAACTATGCTATGTAGTATCTTCTTTGCACATTTTTAAGACTCCTGTGACCCCTTAAATACGAGGCGTAATTGGATGTGTTGGCCGTAATTAGCCATAATTGGCTACGCCTCGTAATTTAGAACCTTGGTCAAGAGACGAGTTCTGTTTTACGATTCCATTCTTTTTCGAAAAAAAGAAACTCGTCTCTTGACAAGGGCTCTAAATTTCGACGCGTAATTAGCTGTGTTGACCGTAATTGGCCATAATTGACAACGCCTCGTAATTTAGAATCCTGGTTAAGAGGCGATTTTTTTATGATTATTCTTTTTAATGATTATTTTTTTTTTGGATTCTATCTTTTTTATGATTTTATTCTTTTTCCCCTTTCTTGATTAATAAGTGTCTCAATTTTTGTAGCATTCGGATTATTCATTACAGTTACAGACAACTCCGTATAGCGAGCGTTATTTTATAACCAACCTGTATGTGATATTCATAGGTAAGATTGCTTATATCGAAAAAATTAAGTTAATTCGTCAAATCCTATTACTAAACTAGTTTTTTTTCTTTTCCAGCGAGTTCACGTAGCGGCTTGGCATTGCTGTTTGATAAAGTTTATTGATCTTGTTGACACGGTGAGTAGAAAATTATTAGCTTCCAAGCAAGCACGTGCCAAATACAACTTGGCACTTAAGGGGTCACAGGAGTCTTAAAAATGTGCAAAGAAGATACTACAAAGCATAGTTTGATCTTTCATGTCATTTTTTAACTACTCAATAAATGAGTATAATTTTTTTATATCTAATTCTACAGGATTTATTTATTACAAAACAAGTTTTAAAATTTATTTAACTTTAGCCAAAACTAAAATAAATGATATTAAACATGAAGCTATTTGAACATATTGTGATTAGGCTTGCGCGGCAAATTGTGAGGTCAAAATTGAAAAAATGAAGAAGAAAATGACTTTATATTGTACAAATATGTACAAACAAGGACTTATACCTAAATTCTCAGCTCAATTTTAATTAGAAATTATTTTAAGAACTTTTTTCTAAAAAAATTAATAAAAATTTAAAAATTTTGATTTCAAATTTTTTAAAAAATAATTTCTAATTAAAATTGAGCTGAGAATTTAGGTATAAGTCTTTGTTTGTACATATTTGTACAATATAAAGTCATTTTCTTGGTCATTTTTTCAATTTTGACCTCACAATTTGCCGCGCAAGCCTAATCACAATGTGTTCAAATAGCTTCATGTTTAATATCATTTATTTTAGTTTTAGCTAAAGTTACATAAATTTTAAAACTTGTTTTGTAATAAATAAATCTTGTAGAATTACATATAAAAAAAATTATACTTATGCATTGAGTAGTTCAAAAATGACATGAAAGATCAAACTATACTTTGTAGTACTTTCTTTGCACATTTTTAAGACTCCTATGACCCCTTAACAAGAAATGCGCCGCAATTCCCGCTGGTTGTCGAGCGATAGCAAGCAGGGACTTAGCCCCCTAGTGATTTAAAATTTAACACAATAGGGTTTTTTTTCACGTCGTGGATGGCAACAGATCCAACGGTTTGTTTTTATTTGTTGTCTGGAATTTTGTTTTGGTTTTCGAAAATGAATATTCTAAGAATAATTTATCCATTAGATTTTTTAAATGCCTTTATCCATTAGATCTTTTAAAGCCAACTTCTTGGTGTTGTTGCTTGGTTGTGTTGGTAGTTCAAAACATTTGTTAAAGAATGCTTATATTAGAAAGAAAAAATTCCTTTTTATCTATATCGTTCATTTTGAGAGTGAAACCGGAGCAACCAATGAAATTGCAGTACGAATATTAAAAAAAAGGAGTTACATAATTAGAGAAACATTCCCATTAAGTAAACAAGTTTGTAACCAGATATTTAGATTCCTGATAGCTTTTTATGTGAAGGAAATATCATAAAGGGAAAATTAAAGCCGGCCTGTCGGCGCAATGGTTAGTGTACTAGTCTTTGGAGCTGCTGGGCTCGGGTTCGAATCTCTGTAGAGACATGGATGTTTGTGCTTGTCAATAAATGTTTTTATTAGTCCATGTGTTTGTGTCGTCCTTCTTTGTATGTCTCTTGTGACTGTCTCTTCTGGCGAGCTGGGTAATGGGCTATAAAGCCTACACTCTTAAAACAAAAGAGTGAAATCCACTCCTGTAGGATAAGTGCATTTTCGACACTGGAAAGGAGTGAATATTAACTCAGACTGAATTAAAATCACTCGCTTGGAGTGATCCTATCGGAGGTTTAACAAACAAGGGATCCACTCCTATTGGGGAAGTGCATTTTCGACACTGGAGGAGTGAAAATTAACTCAGATTGATTCAAAATTGCTAGTTTGTTTAAAGAGTGTACACTCTCCCTTCTAGAGGGCGCAATCACTGTCACTTTTCATTTAAAGAGTACACGGGAATAACCGATTGATTCATTAGGCGGACGCCTGCAATTGTCTACTTGGTGAACATTGGCCGCAAAAAAACGGTTTCTCTCTTTCTTCTTCGCTTGGTCCAAGCGTTGGGATCGCCAATCGCCTGAAGCTTGGTAGCTAGGAACCACAGAGATAGTAGTAAAAGTATTAGCGTGGCATATCACGTGACCTTCAACACTGACTTCATTGGAGCTCTTCTGGGAGCTCCTTGTGCGTCCCGTCGTTAGCATTGGAGGTCACGTGATCTGCCATTCTATTACTTTAACTATGATATCTGTGGCAGGAACTGCTTTCCTTACACAAGTTTAGGCTATCACTCGCTATCATCGCCAAAGTGGCCTGCTAAGGAAACTTCTCTGGAAAATCAATCGGTTTTTCCCGTGTACTCTTCATTTGTCAAGGGAAAATTAAAAATAGGCTACAATTCCCTGATGATGATTGCTTCTTTCTAGGTGCTATTTGTCCTACGAAAAAAGGCCAACCAAGTGTCCTTCCTACATGTCTTCCATCACGCCCTCATGTGTTTGATCATAACTTGGATTGTGAGGAATATTTATTCCTTTGCCATGGGTAAGATTTACTGCACTCTCAGAAATAACACTTTCATTTTTGACGTTTCATGAATCCTCAAGCCTCATTTCGTTAATTTTGAGGATTGTTTCGTCAAACTATCACGTGACTTTTGAGTAAACGCGAATCCTCACTTTTACGATCGTGATTTGACGATTCTGTATCTTGATTTTGAGGAAACTGAATCTCATTGTTGAACTCGCGTGCTCAAAAATGACGAAATATTTCTTTAGATGAGACGACATTCAAATCCTCATTAAAATGACGAATCAAATTTCCTCACTTTGAGGAAACGAAAACTCGGAGCATTTGCCAGTAACGGAATCGTCAAAATTCAGGAAAATTTCGTCGTTTTTGAGCATTCATTTTTTAGAGTGTGTCAAACAACTATTTTTACATTACAAACTGTAACTGCTTATTATAAGAAGCAACCACGGTGATACTAAATGTTGCAGTTTTAATGATTTTCTCATTTCTGTTTAAATTATAGTTTAAACTAAAAAATAACAAACGCAAATATTATTTTGCAAAAGGAATCATTTAATACTTAATAAAAATCTTTTTAAAAGTTATTTTTTTTTAAAAATCGGTACGTCAAGTGATCATAAACACATCGATTTGACCGACGTCACTTCACTCTTAAAGCAAAAGATTGAAATCCACTCATATAGGATAAGTGCATTTTCGACACTGAAAAGAGTGAAAATTAACTCAGACTGAGTTAAATTCACTCGTTTGTTTTAAAAGTGGAGTAAGTATAAACAAACAGGAGTATAAACAACTATTAAAATAAGTATCAGAGATAATGGAAGGTTGTTTTAGAGAAGCGTGTAGTTCAAATTTGCCTAAAGTAGATTCCGATCTGGTGTTTCAAAGTTTGCTTATACTTACTAGTGACGTCACAGATACCACAGCCAGAAAACGTTTTCGCGCGAAATTTTTCGTTCAAATTTTAAAATTCATGTTTTACGTTTTTTGACAAAGTTTTGAAAGTCGAATTATTATTTTGTACATAAGCCTAATTTACGATTATAAAAATAAGATTAGTCTTCTTGCCATATGAAGAGTACAGGGGAAAAACCGATTGAATTTGTAGAGAAGTTCCCTTAGCAGGCCACTTTGGCGATGATAGCGAGTGATCGCCTAAACTTGTGAAAGGAAACCAGATCCTACCACAGAGATCATAGTTTAAGTAATAGAGTGGCAGATCACTTGACCCCCAATGCTAACGACGACTGGACACGCAAGGAGCTCCCAGAAGAGCCCAAAGAAGCCAGTGTTGTAGGTCACGTGATCTTCCACTCCAATACTTTAACTACTATCTCTGTGGTTCCTAACTACCAAGGTTCAGGCGATTGACGATCCCGACGCTTGGACCAAGCGAAGAAGAAAGAGGGAAACCGGTTTTCTGCCGCCAATGTCCTCCAAGCACACAATTGCGGGCGTCCGCCTAATAAATCAATCGGTTCTTCCCGTGTACTCTTCATATTAAGACCACATTTTCCAATTGTTACTGCAAAACTATGTTGTATGAATTCTATCACGAAATGAGTTGCATTAAATAAATTATTTTATATATTTTTAGGTTTCTATCTTGGTTTTGCCATCACCATAAACACCACTGTCCATGTGATAGTCTATTTTTATTACGGAGTTGCAGCTTTGGGACCTCACATGAACAAATACTTGTGGTGGAAAAAATATCTTACAATTTTTCAAATGGTAAGAGGGATGATAACAATATCTGTACTACTGGGTGAGGCAAATAAAAGTGGCCACGGGCAAGAGATTTGAATACGCTGAAATGCTTGGCGAGAAAAACTCTTGGAGCCGCCTGAAACCTGTTTTTGCATTGGTTGGATCGGAATAGCTTCACAATAGAGCTACTCATAGACTAGTGGCGAGTTCAAATCTTAGTTAGTATTGTATGAAGACGTCTCCCAATGCAAATTTTGTGTATTGCAATCAATTTAGAATGTTTTGTATTAACAAAAACAAAAAGGGCCAATTCTCAAGGATAAATAATGATCGAAATAATCACTAGTGGGAACTTTTCTTAATCAACTCTACAAACCTTGTTTATATTTCCTTTCAACTTGCTTCTCAAACCATAGCGTAGATGTCCGCATTAACCCTTTAACCTCGAAACCGGCCCAGGACGGCTTTACCAGCAAACATCGGGAAGGCCGTTTTCGGCCGTTTCGTTTCACAAATAGGGGTGTTCGGTATGTTAAAAATTGAGCGTGCTGTGGAAAAAAAAAGTATCCGCTAGTGATCATTTCGATCGTTAGTCATCCTATATAATCGGACCTTTTTGACTTTGTATAAAAATAACATTCTGAGTTAATTGCATGACACAAAATTTGCATAAGGGACCGTCTTCATATTAAAAATGTTACTAACTTTAAAATTTCCAATGGCAACACCCCTTTTTGAGTCCATATTTCTAATCTATGACCTATGTTAATACGAAATGCCAAATTTTGTTAGTTTTTAAGCATTATTAGGGGAGTTAGAAACGTGCAAAGTTTAGGTGCCATAATGTTAAATGAGTTGCACATAAAAAACTATCCCAATCTATAAATAATTAAGATAATGAAATGAATTTTTTACTGAAAAGAAATTATAACAACCCAAACAAAATGCATTCAATATTGGGGTATTTAAAACAATTTTTATGTTTTAAAATAATTATTACTTTAATTTTTAAAAAAAATATGAATAGAAACCCCTTAATATTTTTACAGAAATATATTTAAGACAGGAAGTTTAAGCGAAATCCTAATTTTTAATTTCTTTTATTCATAATTTGATGAATAAATCACAAAATACTTTTTAATTGCGCTTTAGGGGACTGTGTATAAGATTATATATGAACTTGATAAACAAATACGGCTTTGGAAAGGAAGATAAAC
Organism: Hylyphantes graminicola; assembly: GCA_023701765.1. Taxonomy (NCBI): domain Eukaryota; kingdom Metazoa; phylum Arthropoda; class Arachnida; order Araneae; family Linyphiidae; genus Hylyphantes; species Hylyphantes graminicola. Next base: position 68,278,661 of record CM043113.1, on the reverse strand, counting down.
ATCATTAAACCAACAACCTTGAGATGGTCCCCAATAGGACATCAAGTGATTCGATGGAATTACTCGTTAAATATTCATCCAAATGTAACAAAAACTAAGATTTAGGGGTTTTCGAGGATGCTTAACATTTCTAAATAATCAAATATGGGTGTTACTATTGGAAATTTCAAAGTTGTTGACATTTTTAGTATGAAGACCTCCCCTTATGAAAATTTTGTTTCATGCAATTAACTTAGAATGTTATTTATTAACAAAGTCAAAAAGGTCCGATTCCATAGGATGACTAAAGGCCGAAATAACCACTTGGGTATTTTTTGATACAGGACGATTCCATTTCGCTTTTTTCCTGTCTAGAAAAACTCGTATTTCGGGGATGAAAAATTCTCCTACCTTGTGAGGTTAAAGGGTTAAGTCTCCAAGCGTTTGTATGGGCTTAGTATTGGAGCGATCAATAACTTCAGTTAGCAAACCTGTTTTTGTATTTGGTTTTTGACTTGGCAACAATTCTGTCGTATTCTTATCCCCACGATGGGGCCACTTCTATATATTTGCCCTCATCCTGTATTACTGCTTAGTATTTCCCTTCAAAATGTTATTAATACTATTTTCATTCCTAGTGAATATAAAAATGCTTACGTAACAAAGCAAGGTTAGGTTTGAATTATCATCGCACCAGAACTGCGCGAGGGCTATTGACGACGGGCGTCGTATTTCAGAACCACAGTCAAGTGACGAGCCGACACCTGAAGTAGGCACCCAACGCAACCGTTAAGGGCGACATCGTACGCAGCATTAGGACTTTGAAAGATATTTAACGTGCACTTCCTTACACGGGTATTATTCGTCGGATATTTGTGGCTGCACGAGCCGTTTATAGGTCGACAGTTATTTTGGCGATGCCCGGACCCGAACCTGGGACCTTTCGCATGCTAGGCGAGTGCCTAACCGACAAAGCTCCCCAGCTCCCGTAACGAATCAATACTTTAATAATAAATATTAAGATTTCAAAACCAATGTATTAGACCTATCTGACTATAGTCTGGCTGCCACAAGTTGGCAATCAAAATATTTTGATTGTGGAAGATTCCACTTTGATTTAAGGTTTTAAGCCGAAGGAAAAAATGTTGCCAGATCAAGTCGTTTGGCGAGAAGAGGAGATTGTTGGTCTAGTTCGATTGTAAATAATGTATCACACTAGAGCTACACATCAGTTATCGGCGATAGATTGTTGTTGTTGTCGATGTAGTACCCTTTCAATTGATTACCTGTTTCTAAACCTTAAAGAAATTTGCGCCCATAAAAGAAATGAATCACCAATTATTGTAACTCTTGCCAAAACCAAGACCTTCCTTACCTTTTTTCGAAGTGGACTGTTCCAATGCAAAATATTTTGATTGCTGACTTGTGGCAGCCAGACTATAATAAAAGCTGATTTAGAGATGATTTTATTGCCAAAGCGAAAAATGTATTTACAACAGGCCAAACCAGGCAGTGATGTCCTTTTCCTTACAAATAGTGAAATACAGGGTGAGGCAAACAAAAGTGGCCCCGGTCTAGAGATAAGAATACGACAGAAATATTGCCAAGTCTAAACCCAATACAAAAACAGGTTTGCTAACTGAAGCTATTGATCGCATCAGTATTAAGCTCAAACGCTTAGCGACTTATTTGCCGACAACTACGCAACGGTTTTAGAAGCTAGTTGAAATGAATTATAAACAAGTTTTGTACAGCTGATCAAGAAAAGTTTCTATTAGTGATTATTTCGGATGTAATTTGTCCTAGAGAATTGGACCTTTTTGTTTTTGTTAATACTAAACATTCTAAATTGATTGCAAGACACAAAATTTGCATTGGGAGACGTTTTCATACAATACGAACTAAGATTTGAACTCGCCACTAGTCTATGAGTAGCTCTAATGTGAAGCTATTCCGATCCAACCAATGCAAAAACAAGTTTCAGGCGGCTCCAAGAGTTTTTCTCGCCAAGCATTTCAACGTATTCCTACCTTTAGCCCGGGGCCACTTTTATTTGCCTCACCCTGTATAATTATTATTTGATAAAATCAAAGAAATAGTGTCGCCATCTATCGAATACATTGAACATTTTATGAATAAAAAAAAATTGAAACTAAATAACCAAATAACCTTTAACTTTGAAATTTATTTTGTCTATATTTCAGTGTCAGTTTACTGCCATCCTCGGTTACATGATACATGGGTTCTGGACTGGCTGCGAAGAAATGGCCGTGGTTGAAATTACCGTGTTCCTGTACATATTTGCCATTTTTATTATGTTTATCGACTTTTACAAAAAATACAAAGATGAATAAATTGCTGATTAATGTACATTGTAGTTTTTTTAAATCATTTTTTACAAAAAAAAAACATTTGCAAATATCTTTAAAAAATGTTTTTGTTGAAGAAGATTTTTTCCCCTGCTTTTCACCATTTCTTTCATGTATCACAAATTTTAGATAGTGTTAGACAAATTTTGGAAAGGGTTAAAATGACCATTCGGATTTTTTTGTTGCTTCAATCATTTACATAGGAATGACGTTGACGAAAGTCTTCTAATCTCAATGCTCTGAATCTTTTGACGTATCACACTGGTCTGTAGCATTTGTAGCTTGGACTATGAAGCAGGACGATGCATGGACAGACGGACTGATATAGCATTAATAAAATCTTCCAGTTTTTACGTTATTAAACGTAGTGCGGAAGCTAAAAACATTTTTACGGGATACAACCTTGGCTTCTTGTGTAATTTCAGCCTAAAAAAAGAGGTTATCACCAACTTAGTTAGATTACATCGTCCTCTGTCTTATCATCTTGACATCTTCACACTTTTCCACAATCACTTGAAAGTGCAGAGAGAAGGGGCAAGAGCTTCCCTACAGTATTTGTGCGATAATTTCACACATTTCGAAGAATAAACTGTCCTGTAAGTAGGTTTGGTGAACTCTCGTTCGGAAATACAATGGTTATTGTTGGATTTTTAAATTGCTCGTTGGTTAACTAACAGTGGATCATGAGGTAGTATACTTTAAGTAAAACATTGGTAGAATTGTTGATAAACTATTGGATAAGAGTTGTTTCGAAAATAGCAGCAAACAGTTATCTCTAAACACAATCATCGTAAACAACGCGCGTGTTTACATTTTGGACGATTGCTTCGTTTAAAAGTATTTGCAATGAAAAGGAAAACTGTATATAATACAGGTTAATACTCGTGTATATTTATTGATTAAAGCCAAATTTTAAATCTTTGTTTGAGACGAATTAAAAATATATTTTAAATGAGATTGTGTTAATTTAAATAGTTGAAGTTTAAGACCAGGTATAACAGAACTTCTACAGATTTCCCAAGAACTCTTTTCCCAGAAGAAGTCATTTCTCCATCATCAATGATATTTCTTCATCGATAATATATGAAAATCGTTCTTTACTTCCGGGAATTGTTCCTAGCTATCGATACTCTATCTTAATCATCAACAATATATATTTTTTGGTGATCTTTACTGCTTGATCATTAGTGATATTTCTTGGTTATTTACAACATTTCTTAACCCAAAGTTATATTCTCTTAAAACTGACCATATCCCTTAATCATCAGTTACACATTAATTGTTCATCGATAATATTTCCTAGCTATTAACAAAAGTTCTTCACTATCGGCAGTATTTCCTTTTTCTTGACGAACTTCAATGAAAAAAATATCATCATTGATATTCCTGTATTATCGATTACATATTAATATAGAATAACGATTTTTCTTCACCGCTGACAATTGATCATCCGCCGATATTTCAAAATCTTCATCGACATTCTTTGATCATCAGTTATATATTTCTTCCACAGTATTTTTTAATTACCAATTATTCTCTCTGTTCATCAACAATATTCTCTGATCATTTGACGGTATTCTCTGATACTCGACAATACTTCCCTGATTTGTCAATATTCTCTGATCGTTCGAAAACATTTTCCACGATCATTCGAGGATATTCTCTGATCATTCAACAATAGTATTTGATCATTTGACGTTATTCTTTGATTATTCGACAATATTCTCTGAACATTGGACAACAATTCTCTGATCATTCAACAACATTCTCTGACCATTCGACAATATTATAACATCATTCAACAATATTATCTGCTTATTCAACAATATTCCCTGACCATTCGACGATACAGTCATGTCCGGCGGCGAGACCACGATATCGCGTCCCTCCTGCATTCTATCGGTCATCGTGCTTGTGCTCATGATCTCCAGCACAGGCCTCCTGGTGCTAGTGCTCAAGGGCGAGTTCGCGCACCCGCACAGCCACGAGAACGGTTCCGCGCACCACCACCATCACGGTCCGCACCACCACGATGACCTTCAACTCTCCGACCAAGGTCATAACCCCGGCGACCGATACTTGCACGAACCTTGGCGATACTTCAAGCTCCCGGACACCGTGGTGCCGATGCACTACGACTTGACGATGGAGGCCGATGTGGAGGGGGCGAGTTTCAACGGGAAAGTGAGCATCGATGTCAATGTCACTGCTGGAACTAGGTGAGTGTACACTCTTAGAACAAACGAACGACTTTAATTCAGTGTGAGTTAATTTTCATATATAGCTTATGACCATTGATTTGGGTCGCTGAAGTCATTACAAGTCTCATATACATCACTATGGTGAAGAAAAAAATTCGAAAAAATTTTCCCCATGTTAACTCTATGGGGCTAATGTTAATCCTCCTTTCGGTGTCGAAAATGCCCTTCCCCTATAGGAGTGGATTTCATTCTTTTGTTATTTTAAACCTCCAACAATCTTAACAACAAACGAGTGATTTTAGGGCGTTTAGGAGCGATTTAGGGCGATTACGTGCGATTTAAGAGTTAATTTTTACTCCTTTCCAGTATCGAAAATGCACTTCTCTATATTAGTGGATTTCACTCGTTTGTTTTAAGGGTGTAGTCACGGCCAACTTCAATAACAAGGCCAGAGAAGCTTTCTCAAACGTGAGCGTAGACTGAATTATTGACGTGACTGTTCCGAGTGCCGAAGATCGAGAAACTAGTTCGGACGCATTCGGAACCCTAACAATGTAGTCAGTGGTGAACAAGTGGTTCCGAACAAATTTCGAGACAGATTACCTTCATCTTCGGAACAACGTCACTCGGAACTATGACGTCAAAAATTCCCTCCCCGAGAGTGTTTGGGAGAGCTTCTTTGGCCTTAGCAGTTTAGTACGCCGTGGTGTACACTCTTAAAACAAAAGAGTGAATTCCACTCCAGTTGGAGAAGTGCATTTTCGACACTGGAAAGGAGTGAATATTATCTCAGACCGAGTTAAAATCACTCGTTTGGAGTGATCCTGTCGGAGGTTTAACACACAAAGGATCCACTCCAAAAGGAGAAGTGCATTTTCTAGACTGGAGGAGTGAAAATCAATCAAACTGAGTTAAAATCAGTCGTTTGTTTTAAGAGTGTAGTTTGAAGAAAAGAGTTCTATAGTATTGTAGAGAAACGTCTGGTACTGATAGCTGCCATCGGCATCCAGGGCTCACTACGGAACCCGAATTGAGTGACAAAAGTGCTAGTTATAATTTATAATTTTGATACTGAGAAAGGAAGTACGGACGAACTCGGGATTCGAACCCGTCCAAGTTACAGAACGCCGATTGCCTAGCGCTATAGCCTGTGATCCAAACCACTCGACCATTGAGCCCCACATGCCACCGTATATTGTCTCCGTGTTGGTTGATCCATGGTGCGGTTGGTATGTTCAGTCTCTACCCAACTGTTAAACTCTTTGGTTTGTATACGAATAGTTATTCCTAAAAAAACTAGTATCTGTCCAAGTACTGCAGTGGGTCGGAAAAATGCAGTAACTACCCAAATAACTTGAATCATTGGTGCAAGTATTCAATCACTCGAACCTGTAAGTAAACATATGGAAAAAGACCATTTATTTCAGAGTAAAAAAGGTATATGTCAGTGTTGTGGTTACTGCAGGCAGAGTCGTCCACGGCAGAGTAGTGCTTTACTTTTTAAGGGGTCTAAGGAGTCTTAAAAATGTGCAAAGAAGGAACTACAAAGCATAGTTTGATCTTTCATGTAATTTTTTAACTACTCAATATACAACTATAATTTTTTTATGTGTAATTCTACAAGATTTATTTAATATGAAACAAATTTTAAAATTGATGAAACTTTAGCCAAAACTAAAATAAATGATATTAAACATAAAGCTATTTGAACACATTGTGATTAGGCTTGCGCGGCAAATTGTGAGGTCAAAATTGAAGACATGACCAAGAAAATGACTTTATATTGTACAAATATGTACAAACTAGAACTTATACCTAAATTCTCAGCTCAATTTTAATTAGAAATAATTTTTAAAATTTTTTTAAATCAAAATTCAAAATTTTTTATAAATTTTTTTAGAAAAAAGTTCTTAAAATAAATTCTAATTAAAATTGAGCTGAGAATTTAGGTATAAGTCTTTGTTTGTACATATTTGTACAATATAAAGTCATTTTCTTGGTCATGTCTTCAATTTTGACCTCACAATTTGCCGCGCAAGCCTAATCACAATGTGTTCAAATAGCTTTATGTTTAATATCACTTATTTTAGTTTTGGTTAAAGTTTCATAAATTTTAAAATGTGTTTCATATTAAATAAATCTTGTAGAACTACATATAAAAAAATTATACTTGTATATTGAGCAGTTAAAAAATTACATGAAAGATCAAACTATGCTTTGTAGTTCCTTCTTTGCACATTTTTAAACCTCCTTAGACCCCTTAAAAGGGATCGTACTTTTAAGGGGGAATGGGCGTGCAGGACCGGGGGTCTCCAAACTCAAGTGTCGCAATGTTAATCCAATGGGGAAAAGTTATTTTCTTTGCCACATTTCTCCGGCTGTATTGAATATTTTTACAAGCGGATTTTTTAATGTGATAAATGTAGCTGACTTACAGGTCTCTATCTTCCCACTTTTTGAAATTGCTTCGAATATTTTGTGTAAAATAATTTATTGAATATTAAAAAAAATATTCGTTCTAATTTCATAAAGTGGGATTGTCGGAACCTGTAAGTCAGCTACATTTATCACATAAAAAAATCCGCTTGTAAAAATATTCACTACAGACGGAGAAATGTGGCAAAGAAAATATTTTTTCCCCATTGGATTAACATTGAGGCACTTGAGTTTGGAGACCCCCGGTTTCTTCACGCCCATTCCCCCTTAACGACGGCAATAAGACCTAATGACCCTTGGTCTCCAAACCAAAGTGCCCCTATGTTAATCCAATAGAGAGAAAAAATATTGTCCAAGTCACATTTCTCCGGTTGTATTGAACATTTCTATACAAACAGTTCTTCATATGATAAATGTAGCTGACTTAGTTTTCAATAAACAATTATACACAAAATATTCGAACCAATTTCATAATGTAGACTTTACTTATAGAGACCTGCAAGTCAGCTACTTTTATCATGCAACACAACCGTTTTAAAAATATCCAATAAAGCAGGAGAAAAGTGGATTAGAAAATAACTTTTTTCATTGGATTAACACAGAGGCACTTTGCTTTTGAAGACCTGTGGTTGACTGGGCTCATTCTCCCTGAAGGTAAAGTATGAGCGGTAGCCCGGTATCCAAACCAAAATATCCTCTCTGTGTTCAACCAATGAAAAAAATAAATTTTTAATTCAAATTACTTCAGCTGTATTGAATATTTTTTGTGAACATTTTTTTATATGATAAATGTAGCTGGCTGACAGGCCTCCAAAACAAAACTTTTTTTTTTGGAATTGTTAGAATATTATGTAAAATTAATTGAAAATTAAAAAATATATATTCGAACAAATTCTAAAAGTGGTACTGTGCATGCCTGTAAGCCAGCTACATTTATCACATAAAAAAACGAATAATTTTACACAAAATATTCGAAGTAATTTCAAAAAGTGGGACTGTTGGGACCTGTAAGTCAGCTACATTTATCCGTTTAAGCAAACAGTTTGCAAAAATATTCAATACAGCCGAAGAAATGCGGTCTAAAAAATAATTTTCTCCTATCGTATTAATATTTTACTGTTGTACAATTTATCCTATCGGATAAGCATTTTAGTTTGGAGACCCGTGTTTCCAGAGGGCTCATTCTGACCTAAAGAAAGACTTGTCCACGAAAAATCGTTTTTCACAAGCCGCAAAATGAGAGATGGACTATGATACTTACTAAACAATATTATCTCCACACGGAATTTTGTATTTAATTTTATTTCGAATTTAAAATCAAAATTAAAAATACAAGTATGAGGTTTGACAATAGAAAAATGGGAAAAATTATGAACAATTCTTAACCGACCGACCGGCGAAGTACAAATAATCTTCTTAAAGCTCCTGACCTACCCAAAATTCCCCCTTCGTTCAAAAAGATTCACCCCTTTGAGTGAGAAATATACGAAAAGTGCTTGTTGGTTTTTCAGCCCCCCTCGAGGGGCGTGTCGAGGTTGTCGCAACTTGAAATGGACCACACTTCGTGAAAGGGTTGCTTTTTGTCCGTTTGCCAATAAACAGAATGTAGCCGTTTTCATATTTTCTTTCAGGAAAAATAGCAAAATATGTTTTTAACGAAATCTAGAATTAATTGTATTTTTATTTTTAATAATATGACGCATTTATAGTTTTAAGAATAATTAAGAAAAATACATGCATTTGTTGTTTAACTATGAATTATTCATAAATCTATACTCATTTTGGGAAATTGTTTTTTCAGGTATTAACAAAAAAAAATAATAATAATACAACTCGTTTCCTTCTTATTTTCATTTGAGTTAAGTTTTTGTTTTAACTGTTAATTGAAATTAAAATAAAATTACTTCTTCACTTTTGAGTAATGTTCATGGTTATTTTATTTATTATTAATTTTGGTTTTTCATATTTTATGTAAACTTATTTTAATGCACACAAAAGTATGAATGAACCACTATCACAGATGATTATTAGATTGAAAGCGAAATTAGACTAAAATATTTTTTAATAAATGCATGATGTATAATTTACTAATTAAAATAAAAATAAAAAAGTATTACAAAAGTATAAAATACACATTTACATTGTTTCCAAAATGCAAAATGATATATTTTTAAGCTTCTTTTATAAAACACTATAATACACACACATTGAAACAAAGTGAATAGCTAAATGATTGAGACTGTTCATCAATGTCAGGCAATCTAAAATTAATACCATCCTCTTTTGGCGACATTTTTAACTTATTTCCATGCCAAAAGTCAACTCTTTTTCACACAACGGCTAAGTCCAGAGGGGGATAATTACCCTCTCTCGGTGAATGCTTCCCTCGACCATTCATCTATTGTAAAGCGTTTCACGGAAGAATAAACGCAGGTGTGATCTGGAGCAGCTCGGGGGGTCGAACTCCCCGAAAATGCGGGCTGAGCGAAAATTGTTAAGAATAGTGAAACTCTTTTTATCGTCGCAGAGCAAATATAGTATGGAAATGTTGAACGTTTAATGGCGACATCGGCCACTTTCAGTACAGAATATTTTGACTTCTGGAAGCGGCCTGGCCACTCAGCCGGTTAAAATATTTTAAAAATTTGTATAAATAGCAATTGCGCCACATTCAAATTAAACATCAGCACTGTTGTTTTTCCCTCTTCGCTTATTTGTCCTCAACACCGAAGAACCAGCTTCTAATGTTTCTTTTTTATTAAGTTTTTTTACTTCTAAGTTTTTAGTAGTTTTCTTTGCTTTTGCAACTTTCGTGTTGCAGATGACTTCTGAATCCGAGACATAAGAGTCTCGTCTGTCGACAGAAACATTTGAACGTTGTGGCTTCATATTCGATTCTTTATCAGAGAACTCTTCTCGGGAGATATTGAGTGGAAGTTCTTCAGAAGGCTTGTACAACCTTTTGGGATCAATTTTCTTTGACGCCTTTAATGCCTTTGAAGCTGCTTTCTGATGCGGCAATATATCTTTCAAGACAGGTATTGGATGTTTACCTGGTCTTGGTTTCACTGCAGCTTTCGTTTTAGGAGGCGTCGTCTTAATTAGACTGCTATGTTCGGCTTCAGGGTTTGGTTCTTTACCAAAAGCTTTGAGATGTGCTTCAGGACCACAATCGGCATCAGGATTTGATTCAGTTGCTAGGACATTGGCCAAAGTTTCAGATCCGGTATCAGTATCGAGGTTTATCTCAAAAGCAATGGATTTAGGAAGAACTTTAGGTTTAACCTTGTCATCATGGCTTGGCTTAGCAGCTTTGGCCTTGGGCCGAGTTTTAGGTCTGACCTCAACATCAAGGTTTGGTTCAGCAGATATATCTGTGGGTTGCTTTTTAGGTCCTCTCTCAGCATCAATATTTGTTTTAGCAGTTCTAGTTTTTGCTCCCGTTTTCGGTATGATTCTAGGCTCAGCACTGGCAGCAACATTTGTTTTAGTAGCTTTGAGTTTAGGCTGTGCTTTAGGTTTATTGTTAGATACGGTTTCTACATCCAGGTTTGGTTTAGTAGTTCTGGCTTTGGCTCGAGTTTTAGGTATGGTGCTGGGTTCAGCAATGACATCAAGAGTTGATTTAGCAGCTTTGGATTTAGGCTGAGTTTTACGTTTATTGCTAGGTCCCTCCTCGGCTGCAGGGTTTATTCTAACATCATTATGCAGAATTTTATCTTTTCTACTGGTTGGTTTGGCAGATTTTGCTTTTATATGATCTTTAGGTTTTATCTCTAAAGCATCGGTTTTTGTTTTTTCAGCTTTGGATTTCAGCTGAGTTTTAGGTTTGCTGCTTACAATAGCAGCACCTGCATTATGATTAGGCTTGGCAGATTTGGTTAACAGTTTTATTGGTTTGGTTGATTTGGCCGCTTTTGACTTGACGTTGGCTGAAGGTTTTGTTTTTGCAGTAGTAGTTTTTGTTTGCTGAATTTCAGTAACGTTCGTTATTTCTACTAATTTTCTGGCAGGTTTAGTCTTTGTAATTTTGTGGGCAGTAATTGCATCTTTGTTTTTTATAAAGTATCCACGAAGTCCTGCAACATCTTTTGATATGGCTGGTCTTTTAATAAAACCATTTTCAAGAGCTTTCTCGATGGCTTTTCTCAAATTTGCTTTCAATCTGTTGATCACCACATTTTCTTTGTTATCTAAAAAATACACATTGTTTTAACTTAAGAGGACTCCCTTGGAATTCCACATCTTGAAAATCGTTATGTTATTCCTATGGAAAACATTCGCAAGTCAATTACCGCCACAATTTTAATAAAAGGCTACTAGTTTTTGATACCATTGTAAAGAACGAAAGGAGTAGATTTTGTAAAATTAATTTGTTTTGTGAAAATCACATATTTAGTATTTTTAGTATTTTTTTTAAAGTCAGAACTTAATGCGTACTCCATTTTTTACTTACTTCAAAAAATAATTAAAAATACTAAATATGTGATTTTCACAAAACAAATTAATTTTACAAAATCCACTCCTTTCGTTCTTTACAATGATACCAAAAACTAGTAAACCTTTATTAAAATTGTGGCGGTAATTGACTTGCGAATGTTTTCCATAGGAATAACATTACGATTTTCAAGATGTGGAATTCCAAGGGAGTCCTCTTAATTTTAGTTTTATTTTATTTAAAAATTAATCCGGCTTATTTCGTCTTATTGCCTTTTGGATGAAAAATATCATTGTAAAACAAAAGGAACTCTCAAAGACGTGGTATTAAAGAAAAGGTAATTAAGTTTTTTCGGAATTAAGCTTTAGGAATTAAAACTCTTAAATTATATTACTTTAAAGACGGATTGCGTTTTGTAGAGTAATAACTAAACAACAGGGTGGAAGGCAAATAGAACACACAAGGCAACTTTCAGAATCAATACATTTTTTCAGAAACCCCATAAGACCATAAAACAGGATCTGAAACTTTGCCCATAGTTTTCGAAAAAAATGAAAAAGAAGTTTTAACAGCGGGTTTCTCTCCAAAAAGCTATACACTCTTAAAAAGGAATGCTCAAAAACGACGAAATTTTCCTTAATTTTGACGATTTCATTACTGACAAATGCTCCGAGTTTTCGTTTCCTCAAAGAGAGGAAATTTGAATCGTCATTTTTATGAGGACTTGAATGTCGTCTAATCTAAAGAAATATTTCGTCATTTTTGAGCATGTGAGTACAACAATGAGATTCAGTTTCCTTAAAATCAAGATACAGAATCGTCAAATCACGATCGTAAAAGTGAGGATTCGCGTTTACTCAGAAGTCACGTGTTAGTTTGACGAAACAATCCTCAATATTAACGAAATGATGTTTGAAGATTCATGAATCGTCAAAAATGAAAGTGTTATTTCTGAGAGTGTATTCGGTTGCTTCCCAAGACAGTGCAAATCAATGGATTAATATTATTTCTTCTCATAATACATTCTCAGAAATAACACTTTCATTTTTGACGATTCATGAATCTTCTTTCGTTAATTTTGGGGATTGTTTCGTCAAACTATCACGTGACTTTTGAGTAAACGTGAATCCTCACTTTTACGATCGTGATTTGACGATTCTCTATCTCGATTTTGAGGAAACCGAATCTCATTGTTGTACTCACGAGCTCAAAAATGATGAAATATTTCTTTAAATTAGACGACATTCAAATCCTCATGAAAATGACGATTCAAATTTCCTCACTTTGAGGAAACGAAAACTCGGAGCATTTGCCAGTAACGGAATCGTCAAAATTAAGGAAAATTTCGTCGTTTTTGAGCATTTATTTTTTTAGAGTGTATGTGTCTTCACAGAATGAATTAATTAACATTAAAACTCTACTTTGATAAAATTATGACTTATAGTGTTTCTGAAAAAATTTATTCATTTGAGATAACTGGAATTAAAAGACCCACTGTTTAGTGCAATCATTTATAAAGATTTATTTGAGGAAGATTTTATTTCTACTTATTATATGTTGATACTTACTGACAATCCACTTTAGTATGGCAATATATGAAGCTCCTTTCCTAGGGACACCTGTTAAAAAAGACTACATCATTTTCAAATTAAAAATATATATTATTTCTATCATTTTAAGTTTTTGTAATGTGAACGAAATCATTACTACTAAAGAGAAAAGAAAAACGTAAATGGTTTCGAAAATACGCCTGTACTATCCCATTTCAAAAGGAAAACTAAGGAGGAAATAGGTAATGCTGCATTTCGGTAAAAATGTTTGACTGTCTATGTGCATTGTTTGACTGTCGATATCTCAGCCTCAAAAGTGTGAACAGCCTAACAACTGTTTCAAAACTAAGGCAGCGTGATCAACAAACTTGAGGGCGATTGGGACACGTACCGCAATCGCCCTGCCGGTAATCAAACTATGTGGCCAAAGAGTATTATACTAGGGTAGAGGAACGACTCGTACTGGTGAGCTGCCATCGGCTGCCCTGTCTCACTAGGTAGAGTGGCAAAAGTGCCAGTTTATTTATAATTTTGATACTGAGGAAGAAAGTGCACCCAGGGCAAAGGGGGAATCGAGCCTGCACTATTTACAGCGCGCGGACTGTTAGCGCTATGGACTGCGATCCAAACCACTCGGCCATCGGTCCCCTCATGCCACCCTATATTGTCTCCGTGTTGGTCAATGGTGCTGTTGCCTGGTTCAGTCTTTACTCTACTATAGAACTCCTTGCTCTGTACAGTGTACAGGGTGGTTATAAAATAACGCTCCCTATTCGGAGTGGTCTGTAGCTTGAATGAATAATCCAAATGCAAAAAACTTTGAGACACTTACTAATCAAGAAGGGGGGATTGAATGGAATCATAAAAAACAAACTCGTCGCTTGACCAGGGTTCTAAATTACGAGACGTAATTGGATGTGTTGGCCGTAATTAGCCGTAATTGGCTACTCCTCGTAATTATAACCTTGGTTAAGAGACGAGTTTCTGTGTTATAATTCCATTCTTTTTGGTGATAAAGAAACTCGTCTTTTGACCAGGGTTCTAAATTACGAAGCGCAATTAGCTGTGTTGGCAGTAATTGGCCATAATTGACGACCCCTCGTAATTTAGATTCTAGTGAAAAGACGAGTTTGTTTTTTATGATTATTCTTTTTTATGATTCTTTTTTAGGATTTTGTCTTTTTTATGATAAAATTCTTTTTCCCCCTTCTTGATTAGTAAGTGTCTCAATTTTTGTTGCATTTGGATTATTCATTCAAGCTACAGACCACTCCGAATAGGGAGCATTATTTTATAACCACCCGGTGCACGACAGCTTACAGATTTAAAAAAAAAACACGACCTGAGCAGTTATTTGCTCTCTAGGTTAGGTTCGCGCTGGAATTGCATGCTCTAGTTGTGGTTACTTTATTTTTCGTGACACACATTCTCACAATAGTAATGACATCTGAAAATCCTTACCAACGGTTTCAATAGCCATTAGAACCCATTCGAGATAGGTCATTTTCGGGAAAACATCATCGTGCTTGACTGTCATTTTGCCAGTCACTAAGGAGGAGCTTCCGCTGATGGTCGAAGGGTCTGAAGCTTCGGAGGGGAGGCCAAACGTCGCGGAGGGATTGGCCACGGAAGGTGTGCTGGTAGTGAGAGTTTTGAATCTCCTTGGATCCATGGTTTGAAAGAGGGGGAACTAAAAGAGGGTAAATAATCATTGTTTAGGTAAGGTAATGTAATCGTTTCCGGCTGCCTATTTCTAGCCTCCGTCAGGAGCTTTAACACAGCCAATAACGTCTCGTAATTTAGAACCCTGGTCAAGTGACGAGATCGACACCTGAGCGGGCACTCAACGGAACTTCGAGTGACAACGTACGCTGACGCCGTCGGGACTTTGGATTCCACAGATTTAACGAGCACGTCTGTCCCAGTGTACTCGGGCCCTTCCGTCACGAGTTACTTTTTTTCTACTCTTTCCAGTACAGATATCCGATTTATAGGATGACTGGTAGTAAGTGGGATTCGAACCTGAGAAGATTGAATCCTGAGGCTCATGCCTTAACCACTCGGCCACGGAGAGGCCTAATCATTGTTTATTAGCCAACGTTACATGACCACGGTTTGAAGTTACGAGTTGTGCGTGCACTCTCAGAAATAACACTTTCATTTTTGACGATTCATTAATCCTCAAGCCTCATTTCGTTAATTTTGAGGATTATTTCGTCAAACTGTCACGTGACTTTTGGGTAAACGCGAATCCTCACTTGAACGATCTTGATTTGACGATTCTGTATCTTGATTTTGAGGAAACTGAATCTCATTACTGTACTCAAATGCTCAAAAACGACGAAATATTTCTTTAGATTAGACGAAATTCGAACCCTCATAAAAATGACAAATCGAATTTCCTCACTTTGAGAAAAGAAAAACTCGGAGCATTTGCCTGCAAATGGCATCGTCAAAATTAAGGAAAATTTTGTCGTTTTTGAGTATTCATTTCTGAGAGTGTGGCTGTGTTGAATCGCCACCTAAATTGAGTGAAGATGAATTAGCCGTGGAAGGATTGGCCAAGGAAGGCGTACTGGTATTCAAGGTTTTGAATCTCCTATGGTCCATGTTTCAAGATAAAAAGGGAACTAAAAGAGAGTAGAAAAATATCCATGATCCAACTTTGTTTAAACACGATTAAAAACTAGGAGTCGTGCTTGAATGTGTTAAATCACCTCTTGGAGGCTAAAAATAACCGTTCATGAACATTACTTAATACATACTAGCCAACGCAGACATGCCAACTGCACTGTTAAAAAAAATCCATGTTAAATAACATTCAGAGAACGGCAGCAGAAATTCCAGTCAAACCCCGTTAATGTTTCCCTATTCAAAAATCGGGCAATTGGTACTAGAGAAAGAAATTAAGAAAGTAGTTAAAAATCTGGTATTGTCAGATTATATCCGCAGATTTTGGCTGGCCTGCTAACGTTAACAGAATCATTTGTAGAGTACGGTCGACTACACTAAAAAGTTCTCTGATGTCGCGTTAGCCATCAGGTTCGGTAGTCTGCTATTCAGAAAGAGAGGAATGAAATCTGTTTGGAATCTGAAATGTACAGGGCGGTTATAAAATAACTCTGGCTATTCGGAGTGGTTTGTAGCTTGCATTAATAATCCAAATGCATCAAGAATTGAGACACTTACTAATCAAGAAGGGGGGGGGGGAGAATGGAATCATAAAAAGACAGAATCCTAAAAAATATTCATAAAAAAGAATAATCATAAAAAACAAACTCGTCTCTTGACCAGAATCTAAATTACAAGGCGTCGTCAATTATGGCCAATTACGGCCAACACAGCTAATTACGCCTCGTAATTTAGAGCCCTGGTCAAGAGACGAGTTTCTTTTTTACGAAAAAGAATGAAATCATGAAACAGAAACTCGTCTCTTGACCAAGGTTCTAATTATGAGGGGTAGTAGGTAGGGTGGGCCGAAAAACACTTTTTATTTTATTTCGAATCGCTATAGTGCGGAAAAGTTGCCATTGGTAAAGACATGAAAAATGCACTAATTATTATTTTTTTACGACCATATCTTCCGTTCGCGCAATGCCTTCAAAGTTGGCGAAAAATTGTTAAAAACCGTAAATTTTCATATTTTTTTTTAAACACGGCAGATGTTTTTAATTACGTTCCTTTATCATGAATTAAACTAAAAGTATTTAAAATCCATAAATTATAGCACTTAGTAATAATAAATGTTATGATATATTGTATAATAAGTTATTATATACTTGTGTCAGATCTTCCGACCACTCAACGTAGTATAAAAATAGGAAAATTAGTATTTTTCGCTAAATTTCAAAGTTTTGACTCTTTGTACGTTTTAATCATACAACATGATATAGGAAAGCAATTAAAATCATACATCGGGTTTAAAAAAAATTTATGAAAAATTACGGTTTTTGACAATTTTTGCCAACTTTGATGGCATTGCGCGAACGGAAGATATGGTCGTAAAAAAATAATAATTAGTGCATTTTTCATGTCTTTACCAATGGCAACTTATCCGCACTATAGCGATCCGAAATAAAATAAAAAGTTTTTTTCGGCCCACCCTAGTAGTAGGTTCAAATTACGGCTAACACATCCTATTACGACTCGTAATTTAGAACCCTGGTCATGAGACGAGTTTGTTTTTTATGATTCCATTCTCTTTCCCCTTCTTGATTAGTAAATGTCCCAAAGTTTTTTGCATTATTCATTAAAGCTACTGACCACTGCGAATAGCGAGCGTTATTTTATAACCACCCTGTATATAGATTATATTGCGCGAATAGTTAAGTTAGACGACACTTATAGAGTAAGTATTAAACACAAAATTGCGAGTTTCTTCCAAAGTTTAAAGCCTCATTAAGTAAAATTGGAGCAAATAACCGTATGTCTGTTAATTGATTTTATTTCTACGATACATAAAGATTATTTTCCCAGCTAATTTTATAACTGGCTACTTTTGGTTAGGTTAGGTTTGAATTATCATCTCACTAGAGCTACACTAGGGCTATTGGCAACGGGAGTTGTATTTTAAAACCACATTCAAGAGTGACGAGCCGACACTTGAGAAGGTGTTAATCGCAAGTTTTATTAGCGATATCACACGCGACGTTTTGACTTTAATCATATTTTACGAACACCACTTCTAAAAAGATATTATTCATCGTACTTCTTGGCTGCACACTTTTCACAGATCGATTATAGATTGGCAGTTGTTTTGGCAATACCGGGACCCGATTCTGGAACGCTTTTGAATCAAGGCAAGCGCCTTACCGGCTGGGCACCCCAGCCCGACCCTTCCCTATCACGTAGGGGAGAGTGGGGGCTATTGGGACGCAGGGCTAATGGGACAAGGGCCCTAAAGCTAGGAAAAATATACTTTTTTACAAATTTTCTATACTAGAGAATTGTAACAGTTACACTTCACATTTTAAGAACCAAAGATCAGCAAATAAACGCATGTGCTGATGAGGAGAGAAGAATTGCTGTTTTGGAGAATTTAAAGTTAATTAAAAATGTACCTTGTTTTTCAATTTTGAAGTATTAAATAAAAACTTTCTATGAATTAAAATGCAGTTTTAGATAGATAAAATATCCTAGATTAAGATAGTATATGTCAAATACTGTGGTGAAGTGCAAGTGCTTCTGTGTTGAGTCATTTATAAAAAACAACACAGTGGGGTCTAATGGGACAGAAACAGTGGGGTCTAATGGGACACGAATAAACCTAGCTTTGCATGCTTCTCTCAAACAATCTATTTAAATCTCTTATATCTTATTCAGTCAAGTTGCCTAAAACTTTTTAAAACTTTAATTTTAAACTTTTTGAACTTTTTTCACCGTATAATAAGTGAAAGTTCAAGTAGCTTTATTGGTGACATATTTCCACCTGGAATTTTAATAATTACATCTGAACAGAGCTTTGTGAAGATAATTATATTTTTATTGGTAAATTTTGCTAGTAAGCAAGCTATTTTTTATTTGTTGGATTGCTTTCTGAAATAAGAAGGCGATGAACTGAAAATGTTAATAGGGTAGGGTAGTTGCATAGATATTCCGGCTTGTATACTTGATCGAAGACCCGTTTATAAGCCTTTGTCAAGTAAGACAGACACATAAAGAGTTTTTACTGTCACAGAGAAAGGAAGTACGCCCAGGGCAAAGTAGGGGAATCGAACCCGCACCCGTTACAGGGAAAATGTTCGTTAGAGTGATCTGAAACAGGTGAACGATGGTAGGCTATTTGAAGATAAGACGGTCTTTTAAATCCTTGTACCGTGAAAAAGACGACAGGTTTGGGATAAATTTTAGCAGATTTAGTTGTAAAGATATAGTTGTAAAACTAAAGATTTAGTTGTAAAACTAAAGATTTAGTTATAAAACTAAAGATTTAGTTATAAAACTAAAGATTTAGTTATAAAACTATCCTTTCCAGTTATTAAAAAAAAAGCATCTTCGATGGGAGCATTTTCGATTTTGAGTTTTAACTATGATATTTCATCTCTTTCAATAATGGAATAATTTTTGTTGTTGAATTTCAATTGTTGAATAATTGTTTTCAAAAAATTTCCTTATGTTCACATTATTTAAATGGTATTTGCTTTAAAGTTTTATTTTCTGGTCCTTTTCTGGTTCATTTTCCCTTTTTTTAATATTTTATTAAGGCAACATTTTGCATGTCTCATTAGCCCTGCTCCCTGTCCCATTAGCCCCCACACATGGGGGCTAATGGGACATTTACATGTTTGTTTAAAATGCTCAGCAACCAAAATATGGTAATGTTTTAACATTTGTCGAATGACTTTTTAAATAAATGAATGTTCAGTTTATGAGCTTGTGAAAAAAGAAATTAAAATTAATTTATTTTTGCTGAAATACAGAGGTTGAAAAAAATTTGTCCCAATAGCCCCCACCCTCCCCTACTTTCAGAGAGGGAAATAAAGGAGAAAACCATTTCCATTACCCAGCTTCATTTGACCATGCTTCATAATTACGCGTTGTGTGATTTTCATAAATACTTATCTTATACATTATAATATAATTACCTATCTGACAAGTATAAGTTAGTTTAAATTATTGTCGCACTAGAATAGTGGCATTTGCCATTTGGCACCACAAGACTTTGAATCACCTCGGGTCGACGAATCTTTGGCTTGTGAATAGCCAACACTCTTAAAACAAAATAAAGAAATCCACTCCAGTAGGAGAAGTGCATTTTCGACACTGGAAATTAGTGAATATTAACTCAGACTGAATTAAAATCACTCGTTTGGAGTGATCCTGTCGGAGGTTTAACACACAAAGGATGCACTCCTCTAGGAGAGGTGCCTTTTCTAGACTGGAGGAGTGAAAATTAACTCAAACTAAATTAAAATCGCTCGTTCGTTTTAAGAGTGAAGGGATGTCATTTTTGCAAAACTAGGGGTCCTGCTGACGAGACACCAGCCTTCACCCCTGAGGTGCCAAGTGTCAACTTCACTTTTAACAGTGAAGCAACTGTTAATTCCGACATCGTAAGCAGCGCTGGGACTTTCAAGTATATTTGACGTGTATCCCTTCTGCACTGGGTATTTTTCGTCGGACATGAAAATTAGAAAACTTTAGACAGATTTAACAATGATAGCCAGCAATAAATAATACAGACCCATGTTAAATACAATTTTCCGATAGATTTGAAATATTTAAACAAAATTTGGTGTTTCAATTAAAATTTTATGATTTAATTTAATTTTTTTAATATGACAAAACTTATTTTTTTAATATGACTGTATTTTGCTAATGAACTCAGATTGTTGATCAACTTAGTACACAGTAGTAGGTAAATATAATGAAAAAGTCAATTGGACAAAAAACATACATTTTTTAATAAGATATAATCTTTTAGTTATTTAATCGTGAAGTAATGTTGGCTTTATTAAGTTGCCTTGGGATCAGAAGCGATATTTTTGCCATATTGCCATTCAGTTCGATCACATTTCGTTAGCTATTTCATACTATTGTGTTGTATATGTTGCGTTAGACAGATATATGCAAACATAATTCTGTAATGTTATTTCTATAACCCATGATGCTGCAGAAAATTTTTCCAACTGAGGTAATATTATTGGTATCAATATACGACAACGTTAAATGCATAATCCTTAAAAGTATATCCATGTTTATAATATTAAAAATATGTAAGTTGGTGGTAATTTAGCAGGGTAGAATATATAAATAATGGAACAATTAACAATTTAAATATCATTTACCTGCTACAATACCAGGCACGGTTTCTAAAATTTAGGCATGCAAGTTAATCGTTTCCGATCATCCATTCCAAGCTTTCACTTAGGAGCTTAAACGCATTCATTTACGTGCCTCGTAGTTAAAACCCTGGTCAAGTCGCGAAAACATAGAATTGGTTGGTTGGTAGACATATATTTTCAGGCATGCATGCTTGGTCGCAAGGACCCGCTTATAAACCATTGTCAAATAGGACAACACAAGACACACACATACACAAATGACAGATGCCGCCATCTGTCGCCACCTCCACAATTTAGACATGTCCCTGAAGGGGAGGGAAATTTTCTCCAGGGACTTGTACGTGGGAAACTGCGCAATGACCGCCCACAGGACCCAACAGATTTAACGAGCACGTACTCCGCATATACTAAAAAAAAAAACATCCATGCCTCAACGGAATTCGAACCCGGACCCAGCAGCTCCAAAGGCTCCGCCGGATCGGACAGAAAGCATAGGATTAGTTGGGTTTGTGTAGCTAGTTCATTGCTTCGCTCAAAGAGCGCTTATACCATAAATCATCCGTAATATTTTTAAGGGCCTTTTCACACGGAGCACCTTGATCGCGGAACTTCCATAGGAATAACATGGAGAACCGCTGTAGAGAATTTTTCATTGAATTTTTTCGTAGAGACACGAAAATCGGTAAACCGGTTTTGCGGAGAGATATAGGTAGCCAATCAGCATCAAGTATAGCTCTGACGTCTTGTTGGCAAAATAGAGTTTGCCAAATGGAGAAAAATCTACTTTATGCTCGCCAATGTTGATTTTTGTAGTTAGTACTCCTTTTTTTTTTTTACAAATCCTCCAGGCTAGCGATAGCTAGACAAATTCCATGAGTTTGTGAATACGTAAAAAGTCCAGAAAATACAAGGGGTCCTTAAGTAGATCGTCCCAGGAAAGATTAAGGCAGTCCAAAATGTGGTCAGGCGAGGCCATTTCCGAAGAACACTTCGTACAAATTGGGAAAAGCTTGCGTCCTTCAAGAAATGTAAGAGTCTTCAGATGGCCACTTGCGAATCTTGATAAAGCCGTCTGGTCTCTGCGATCGCAAATGAGGCCAAGGGAGCCCCCAGGGTTCTTTCTCCTGTACCAATTACTTGCTGGGGGGGTTAGCCATTTCAATTTTGCCTTGTTCTTCCTGATGGTGTGGATCTCCGGGAAAGTCCAGACCGGGAGGGGTGCTGGGGCCTCGGAGCCTCTCTTTGCAAGGCCATCTGCCACCTCGTTACCGTATACATTGACGTGTGAGGGGATCCATTGCAGGTGGATTGTTCGGTATCTGGAAATCTGTTTTAGCATGTTTAGCACCGAGATACTGGTCCTGTCTCCCACAGTACTAAAGTCACTTAGGTGTTGGATAGAGCTCTTACTGTCCGATAGTATCCAGACCTCACTAGAGCTTCTTTCCTCCTCTATAGTCTTAAGTCCTGCTTCGATGGCAATCAGTTCGCTTCTGAAAACAGAACAATGGTCTGGATTTCTGATAGATATCTTTTGTTCTCCGTTTGGAGACCAAATGTATACACCACTTCCGGATTGGTTATTTTCGCCTTTGCTGCCATCTGTGTAAATCTTGGTAGCGTCTTGTGGAATCCCATATATAACTTCTAGTGCAAGTTGCCTAAGATGTTCGGGAATACTTGATTTTTTGGACACATGGGAAAGCAATTCAGTGTGGAAAAAAACATCTGTTAGCCCTATTGAGGGATCAATTCCCAAACTGAGTGAGTGGCTCTCTACATTTTTGTCAAATAATTCCATGGATGTCGCCAGACTAAACGGGCTGTTCTTCTTTAATCTCTGGTTATTTTGCCAATTCTGAATATGCTCTGCCGTACGATTTTGGGTGCCGTAACTAATAAGTTTGCTGTAATATTTCGCTAGGTTTGCTTCTCTTCTCATGCTCAGAGGCTGAAGATCCGCTTCGTACAGCAAAACATCTTTCGGGCAGCTGTTTCTTAATCCTGTTATGATGCGGGCAGCGCTTAGTTGGACTTTTTCCAATTTCATAAGATTGGACTGAGAGGCACTGGAGTATATAGGAAATCCATATTCCAAGATAGGTCTCACAAGTGAAATGTAGGTAGTTCTAAGGGTGTCAGCACGGGCACCCCAGTCTCGTCCAGAGATGTGTTTTAAAAGGTTCAATCTTTTTCTACTTTTAAGAATAAGGCTCTCTATATGTTTATTACACGTGAATTCAGGGTCAAGTACGAAGCCCAGGTATTTAGGGTGCTTTTCGTAGGTGAGAAGCTGACCACCGAAACTGACCTGTGGGTGATAGTTATAGAGTTTCCTGTTCGTAGTAAAGAAACTAACATTTGATTTCAGTGGATTAAAATTTAATTTATGGAGCTCTGCAAAACCCCACAGATCACCAAGGGTTGAATTCAAATTTGCTTCAGCTGTCTTAATGTCTGAGCCAGAACTCCAGAGGATGATATCGTCAGCAAACAATCCAGTTTCACATTTTCGAGTAATCAGCTTTTCAACGCCTGACAAGTAAATTGAGAATAAGGTCGGACTCAGAACAGATCCCTGAGGGACACCTTGATTTAGTTTGAAGCTCTTAGATAAGACATTATTATACCTTACTCTTATGACTCTGTATCTCAAGAAGTCGTAAATCCAGGACAATGCTCTGCCGCTAATTTTAAATTCTTCATGCAGTTTGACAACCAATTTTTGCTTCCAAACCCTATCGAAGGCCTTTGATAAATCTAAGAAAGCCGCAATTGTGTGATTTGTGGGCTTAAGGTTTTGAGAATCTCTAACTTTCTGGCAGAAGTATAGAACTTGGTCAGTAGTAGAGTGGCCTTTTCTAAAACCGAATTGTTCTTTTGGTAGAAGGTCGTCCTGGTCAAGGTGATATTTTAACCTGGCAAGGACCATTTTTTCCATGATCTTGCAGGAGATGCTAGTCAGGGCAATTGGTCTATAGCTTTCCGGGGAGCTGGCCTCCTTACCCGGTTTGCAAAAAGGAACAATAGTAGCACTTTTCCAGTCGTGTGGTAATTTACCAAGACTCCATGATCGGTTAAATATATCTAGAAGATGTTGTTTTCCCTCCTGTCCTAAATTATCTAGCATTTGACCATGTATTCCATCTGGTCCAGGTTGTTTAGTTAGATCGAGTGAGGCCATGGCTAGTTGTAATTCGTGCATTGTGAATAAGTCACTGAAAATGGGCGTTTTTGAGTCGGTGGTACGGCATCCATGGGCCAAATTTCTAGCTCTCTTTGCTACCTTCTTGTCTTGAACATTAAATTCCAGCGAACTTGTCTTTTGGTAAAAAGCTCCGAGAAGGTCTGCGGCAGATCTATCATCATGGGTAAGGTTACCATTTGAATCTATTATGGTGTTACATTTTACTGATTGTTCTTGTTCACGATTAATTCCTCGGGCAATTTTCCAGAGTTTTGTGTCAGGAGTCCTAGCGTCCATCTTTTCACACAAGTCGTTCCATCTTTTCCTTCTGAGGTCCGCATACCCCTCCTTCCCCTCCTTCCATGAGTTAGTACTCCTTGTTAAATCGGCTTGTGGGGAGCCTTGTTGTAAAGATCTCGATCTCGTTATCGTAAGGTCTCGCGATCGAGTCTCGGTACCACTGAAGACCCACCGATTATGCGGAGTACGTGCTCGTTAAATCTGTTGGGACCGAAAGTCCTGTGAGTGGTCATTGCACATTTTCCCACGGGTAGAGGTCCCTGGAGACTATTTCCCTCCCCTTCAGGGACTTGTCTAAATTGTGGAGGTGACGCGTGATAGATGGCAGCATCTGTCACGTATGTGTGTGTGCGTGTGAGTGTGCGTTGTGTCTGTCTTACTTGACGAAGGTTTATAAGCAGGTCTCTGACCACGCACACAAGTAAAGCTCTAGATTAGCGGTCGCCAGTCGCCAACTGGAGACTATTACATCGAAAGTGGCTACCTAAAAATCGAACCCCAGTCGCCAAATGTGGCGATCATAATTTTTTCTTTTTGTTCAACAAATAATTAATACTGAAGCTGCATTTACAAAATAGTAAAACGCTCCGATTCGATTCTGTCGGGAAGAAAGACTGGATGACAGTTGTTGCTCATCGGTGAAATTTTCCATCCTCCTCCGTGTGACGTAAATGGAGCTGGGCGATAAAAATCTTTTTTTTTTTTTTAAATTTTGCTTTACGATTTTGGCAATCTACAGGTGATTGATTTACAGCTGATTAAGATCTCAACTATTCATTTAAACAATTTTGATATGAGAAAATTTCATGAACAATAATGGCCAATCACATAATACTATATTTTGTATGATACTTTTTTTACTGTCAATCTTATCATATCAAAAATGTCATTAATAAAATGTTCTTTTGTGGAAAATTGCACTTTCTTTTTGTCGTATATACTGAAATTTAAAACTGGCTACTAAAAATCGAAATGCGGCTACCATTTTTTTTTCACTCTAGTAGCCACTGGCTACTATTAAAAATTCCCAGTCTAGAGCATTACACACAAGCCTGAAAATATATGTATACCCACCAGCCAATTCCTACACGTGATAGAAATTTATAAAAAATATTGAAAAATTGAAAAAATGTGCCAAGACTAGCGATAAGTATCATTCACAACAACCCCTCCAGGAACGCGTGACGTCAGAATATTTGCAGGTTCACAACCCTGTCCGAGCAGTTCCGTGCATAAGGAATACCGTGTGAAAAGGCCTTAAGAAAGCATTTTACTTATATTGGTTCAAACACAGCTAAATACACGCCACACATTTAAAAAACCTAGTTAAGTAACGAGATCGGCACCTAAGCGGGCACCAACCGAGCTTTGAGCGAAATCGTACTCCAACGCCATCAAGACTTTGGACTCCGCAGATTAAACGAGCACATCTGTCTCAGTTTTCTTTAGCCGTTCCTTTATAATAGTGGATATTTCTACTATTTTCCAGTACACACCCATAACTTGAATCTCCAAATATTCTAATTGAATCAAAGAGTTCTATTGTAGGGTAGATGCTGAACTTGCCAACCGCAACATAGACCAACACGGAGACAATATAGGGTGGCATGTGGGGCCCGAAGGCCGAGTGGTTTGGATCACAGGCCATAACGCTAGAAGTCCGCGCGCTGTAACAGGTGCGGGTTCGATTTCCGCCTTTGCCCTGGGTGTACTTCCTTTCTCAGTATCAAAATTATGAATTAACTAGCACTTTTGCCACTCTCAGTACGAGTCGTTCCTTTTCCCTCGTAATTTAGAACCCTGGTCAAGGGACGAGTTTGTTTTTTATGATTCTATTCTCCCCCTCCCCCCTTCTTGATTTGTAAGTGTCTCGATGTTTGTTGCATTCAGATTATTCATTCAAGCAACAGACCTCTCCAAATAGCGAGCGTTATTTTATAACCACGGTATATCCAACCACACCGTTTAACTAACTGCAGCTATATTGAGGTTCAATGCAGATTTGGGTATTTCTTAGAGCCTTCTAACTGTGGATAACTAATAATCCTTCTTTTCTAAGACTGGGGAGCCCAGTCAGTTAAGGAGTTCGTCTTGTAAGTGCGGAATTTCACAGGTTTGGGTCTGGGCATCGTCAAAATAACAGCTGACCTATAAACGGCCCTGCAGCAAAAAACGACCGACGAATAATACACCATGTAGAGGAAGTGCACGTTAAATATCATTCAAAGTCCCTACGCTGCGTATGATAATGATATCGCTCTTAAGTGGTGCTCTGGTGTCGGCTCGTCACTTGACTGTGTTCTGAATTATGACACCCGTCTCCAATATCGCTATCTAGTGCGACGATAATTGAAGAGTACAAGGGAAAAACCGCTTGATTTTGTAAAATGCTTTCCTCAACAGGCCTCTTTGGCGATGATAACGAAAAATCACCTAAATTGGTTTAAAAAAAACAGTTACTAACTTTGGTTTTCTTTCGCGGCAACCCCGATTCGCGCCAGAGATCAGTTGACCCGACCGCGAATGAAGAACCGAAAGAAAATCCACTTTCCTATTGCCAATGTCCGCCAAGAAGACACAATCACGGGAAGACTCCTAATAAATCAAGCGTTTCCTCCCATGTACTCTTCAATTGAAACTTTCATACTAACCTAGGTTAGGTTAGGTTTGAATTATCGTCGCACTAGAGCTACACGAGGGCTATTGGCGACGGGCGTCGCATTTTGAACCACAGTCAGGTGACGAGCCAACATCTGAATAGGAACCCAACGCAACCGTTAAGGGCGACATCGTACGCAGCGTTAGGACTTTGAAGGATATTTAACGGGCACTCCCTTACACGGGGTATTATTCGTCGGACATTTTTGGCTGCACGGGCCGTTTATAGGTCGGCAGCTATTTCGGCGATGCCCGGACCCGAACCTGGGACCTTCCGCATGCTAAGCGAGTGCTTAACCGACTGGGCTCCCCAACGCCCATGCTAACCTAAGCTTCTTTTGTATTTTCCAGATACTTCGTAGTAAACGCCTATCCCGGTCACAAGGATGGATACAATATACCTCCACTGCAAATACAGCAAGCCTCCGTGTGGAGCGTGTCCAATCAGTCGAATATGGAACTGGAGAAAGAGTTCTGGTATCCTCGAAACCACTATTACGTCCTGGAGCTTGCACATTTCGCTGAAGCTGGCATTTACACGCTAAACTTCAAGTTTGGGGGGAGGTTGGACCAGCCGGATTGGTACGGTTGGTACGGTTTCTACAGGAGCTCATACCAAACCTCCACTGGCGAAACAAGGTCAGTGAATCGGACAGTGTATTCTGATTATCCATTAGTTTTTTAAAATGTTAGGTAATGGTAATGTAATCGTTTCCGGCTGCCTATTTCTAGCCTCCGTCAGGAGCTTTAACACAGCCTATAACGTCGCGTAATTTAGAACCCTGGTCAAGTGACGAGATCGACACCTGAGTGGGCACCCAACGGAAACTTCGAGCGACATCGTACGCTGACGCCGCACAGTGGGGTATTTGACCGATCTAGCTGGACAAAAACATTTTCTTCACTTCAGGTAGCAATATATGAAATCTTAAGTTATGTTCGGGTATTATAAGTACAATACAACATTTTACAACAACTAGCTTTATAAACCCGGCGTTCCACGGGTGCACCCTTAATAACGGTGATTGTTTTCTATGTAAACTATTATTTTATGCCAATTGATGCCTCCCATTCTAATATGAGGGGTTGTCCGATTATATCCAGGGCCTTCCAGGAGTTAGAGGACTTTCTCATAGACCCTGTCGCCTTGCATGCGGAAGGTCCCAGGTTCGTGTCCTTGCCTTGCCTACACAATTGCCGACCTACAAACGGTTCGTGAAGCCCCGAAAAATGCCCGACAAATTATATCGTGTGTGGAGGGCGTTTACGTCAAAAATCCTACAAAATCCCGAAGCTACGTATGATCAAGCTCTTCGATTGGCGTTGGGTGTCCACTCAGGTGTCCGTTCCTATAGGAGAGTGAACTCCTGTAGGATAAGTGCATTTTCGACACTGGAAAAAAAGTTAATATTAACTCAGACTGAGTTAAAATCCCTCGTTTGGTGTGATACTGTAGCAGGTTTAACATACAAAGGATCCACTCCTATAGGGGAAGTGCATTTTCTACACTGGAGACATGAAAATTAAATCAGCCTGAGTTAAAATCGCTTGTTTGTTTTAAGAAAGCAACTACCTCTATAGTTCGATGATAATTCAAACTAACCCATTCTTATTGGACGACATTATCGTGGTGAAAATTGTATTGGATTCTGTCATATGATTGAATTATTTACACAACAAGATAGTTAAATGGGAACGATAGAACTTTTGAAAGATATGTGCATCGGAATGTGAATCATATATCTTCAAAGGTTTTCGTTTATTGTACTTGTTGAGCAGCATCGCAACACTATTTGGATATTAGCAATGTTTTTAGTACTCTATAGAGAAGCATCCCTTTCCCACTTTCTTTTAAACTTGGTTTGTGAAGCGAAAGTTAACACTTCCAAATCGGTATTTTTTCGTAATTCTTTAGTTTTTCTCCCTTTACTCCGATCACGAGTCAGTGAAATGTCGTCAGATATCTACCTTGTCCTTTCACAATTTTTGGAACTAAAAATAAGCTTTCAAGCCAATCTTTGTTTTCTAGCAAAAATATCTTCTTTTCTTTGAGACTTATGACAACGAAATTTGAATTTAATTTACATTTGAACCCTCTTTATTTCGCGCGTGAACTCATCGGAAAAATTATCTAAGTTTAAAAGGTAATTTTCTGTGAACTTCAATTTTTCATTTATGTTATCAAATGCTGTTACTGCATAATAGCAAACAAATTCTTTGCTAGTCATGATTATAACTTTTGATGATCCTAAAACAAAAATTAACGTCTTGAGAGCAGGTTGAAGCTTGCGTACTTTGTTAGATCACATGCCTAACGATGCTACAAAATTACTTTTATATCGCAATATTGCAAAAACCTGCAAGATATTTTACCAGATTCTTAAAGTTCAGATTCTAAGCTTTCTTTTAAGCTAAAACTCGAAGCGGCATTTTGCGGCATTATATAACTAATTGTCTAAAATGTAAATCAAATCGAAGAAAATTGATGATGAAAAATAGAACATTTTCAAAACGGTAATATGCTTAAAATAAAACATTAAAAATAATTAAAACTGGTGGAAAGTATGCATTCTTACTTGCTGTATTAGATTCAATAACTCAAAAATCCATTTTCGCTGTTTTAATTAGGATAAAAAATAATTTCAGCTCCGTCTGTTTACGAGCGTCAGAAAACGAAAAACGAACACTACTGAACAACGAACTTTAAACCAGCATTACGAATGTAAAAAGTCGCCTGCAATTAAAAAAAAAGTGTTGTTCGACATGCACTAATTATTCGTCTATCAGAAATGACGATTTTTTCTTCATACACTGCGTGAAAAAAGTAGAAGGACACTAGTTTATTTTGGATTAATTAATCATACAACAACTTTTAAATAATTATGTTGTATCAAGCGTTTTTACTAGTGGATACCTACATCTACATAAAATAAAAAGTACACATTTAGAAAAAAAAGTGCAATTATTTAAAAAAAATAAGTTATGACATTGTCATAATCTGTGAAAAAAATAGAAGGACACTTCCAAAAATTTTGTCTACAACTTTGATTAATAATTAATTTTTCTTCCATTGGGCTCGAATTACCTCAAATACCCTGTATGGCATCGAACAATACAAAAATTGAATTTCTGTTTTGAAAAAATTGTCCCATATACAGTAAAATTATTTCTGTAGTTCAGCTACAGATTCAAACTACATTTCTCCCTCGTAAACACTGCGCACAATCACTGACCATATGTTTTCTACAATGTTAAGATCAGGACTCTTTGAAGGCTATTCCAAAATGCGAATATTCTTCTCTGCGAACAAATTTTTAACACCATTTGTAATGTGAATTGATGCTTCATCTTACTGAAAAATCCAATAATCTCCCCCTAGCTAAGTGCCCTACGGAAGAAAATTCGAGTATCCAATAATCTCCCCCTAGCTAAGTGCCCTACGGAAGAAAATTCGAGTTTAAAATTTGGATGCAATCTGCATGGTTCTGTCTACTATTTAGAAAGACTAGACTTGTCCTACCTCAATAGCCAACTGCTAACCAAATCATTAAACTAACGTCCTCCTATTTGTTGAGTAGAATAAGCCTTTTCTTCATTATCGACACAGTGCCAATTGCCAATGGTACTGATAGCCACCTGGGCCATTCAAGTTAAACTTTTAACACTTAACACTTAAACTTTTTCAAGTTAACTCTCTCATCAGAAAATACAACTGAGGTCCATTTTTGAAGAGGAAGAGGAACTTATTTGACCTTTTTATGCAGTTATACACAGTTCTTTTAGTAACATGTGTTATCTCTGATTGACATTGAGCAGCCTTACTAAGGTTACCACCTGTATTTTTGAGTTCACGAATGATTTTTGTTTACCTTGGTTGTGTAAGTTTTTTGGGTCTTCCTGTCTCTTAAGCCCATTTCACACCTGCACAACTACTTGCAACTGCAACTCGTAACTTGTTGTAACCTGGTTTTTCGGGTTTCTACACTAAATTATTTATATCACAATTTGACAAGTTTCATCTTTTTGTAAGCAAACTTTAATCAATCGTCAAGCAAACGCAAGCAAAGCAGCAACGCTGTAAGCAAACTTTATCGGCATCGTTTCCATCAAACAGAAATTTATGTTTCCGGACATTCTTAATAAGATCAATTTCCTTTTTTGCTATTCATTTACTACCCATTTTTAATTACGCAGATTTTTGTATTTTTTGCAAGCAAGGAAAGTTGGCGACTTAAAAAGTAAATAAACAACCAGTTGGCGAAGTCCAGCTCGCCACAATGCAGCCAAGCAAATAACGAGTCCTGATTGGCTAAGGTTACATGCAACTGCGATTTTTTCGTGCTCGCAGGAAAAAATCTCACGACTTGAGTGCAACTTTTTAATGCACGGTGTCCTATGGGAGTTGCAAGTAGTTGTGGCAAGGTGTGAAATTGGCTTTAAGTTACTTTCAGGGTTTCTCATAAAGTTCGAAACAGCATTTGGACTAATAGATAGCTGCCGCGCAATCTTCTAATAACACTTTCCTTCATTTTTTATAAGCAAATATTTGGCCCTTCTGGAACTTAAAGGTTTTCCTCTTGGCATTCCAAAACTAACAAAAACTATGAATTTCTAACTAAAATCTGAATTCTTGATAAAAAGACAATAAATGAAGAATAGCACATTAACCTTTACAGTTTCCAATAGCTTCTACATCGATTTTCCGGATGTGTCCTTCTACTCTATTCACAGACCAAAAGTAGTTATGTTTTAAATTCTAAACCTAAAATAGTAGTAGGTTAAATTTTTTGACTTAACATAAATTAAAATACTAAGAAAACAATATCTTTATAAAATCGTGTCAAAATACTTTAAAATAAAAGCAAAATGTAGAAAAAATGACTGTCCTTCTACTTTTTTCACGCAGTGTATGTTTAGGTTTTTAAAATCGACTTTTGTCCAGCTAGATTGGGCAAATACCCCACTGTGCGCCGTCGGGACTTTGGACTCCACAGATTTAACGAGCACGTCTGTCCCAGTGTACTCGGGCCCATCCGTCACGAGTTGGATTTTTTCTACTCTTTCCAGTACAGATATTCGATTTATAGGATGACTGGTAGTAAGTGGGATTCGAACCTGAGAAGGTTGGATCCTGAGGCTCACGCCTTAACCACTCGGCCACGGAGAGGCCTTTAAAAATGTTAAGTCTGTTTTCGATTATTAGAATTACGAAAGCAGTGTTAGTGCTTAAATACTTTGAATACGCATTACTTATGTAAATTAGGCACAATTCTCCTAGTTTTGAAAATTCAAAAGCTGAATCAATATACAGGGTGGTTATAAAATAACGTTCCCTATTCGGAGTGGTCTGTAGCTTGAATGAATAATCCAAATGCAAAAAACTTTGAGACACTTACTAGTCAAGAAGGGGGGGAAAGAAAGGCATCATCTAAATTACGAGGCGTAATTGGATGTGTTGGCCGTAATTAGCCATAATTGGCTACTCCTCGTAATTATAACCTTGGTCAAGAGACGAGTTTCTGTGTTATAATTCCATTCTTTTTGGTAATAAAGAAACTCGTCTTTTGACCAGGGTTCTAAATTACGAAGCGCAATTAGCTGTGTTGGCAGTAATTGGCCATAATTGACGACCCTTCGTAATTTAGATTCTGGTCAAAAGACGAGTTTGTTTTTTATGATTATTCTTTTTTATGATTATTCTTTAGGATTCTGTCTTTTTTATGATTCCTTTCTTTTCCCCCTTCTTGAATAGCAAGTGTCTCAATTTTTGATGCATTTGGATTATTCATTCAAGCTACAGACCGCTACGAATAGGGAGCGTTATTTTATAACCACTCAGTATATATGAGTGACGTTGATCGCATTTCATTTGGGCAATGCGCAATCTATTTGAATCGAAAGTTTCTGAGCATGGCCAAACCGAATACCTGGACATGGACACCCCAAAAATTTAAACTAGTCGTTTAGAAAATTACTTCACTGTGTTCTCTCTAGCATCTCAGCTAAACTTGATTGGACGGGGTTTCACCGTAAAAAGCACTACTAGAGTGCAGCAGGGAAAATTATTAAGGGGTCATATATATATATAGGAGTCTTAAAAATGCGCAAAGAAGGTACTACAAAACATAGTTTGATCTCTCATGTCATTTTTGAACTACTCAATGTATAAGTATAATTTTTTATATGTAATTCTACAAGATTTATTTATTATAAAACAAGTTTTAAAATTTATGAAAGTTTAGCCAAAACTAAAATAAATGATATTAAACATGAAGCTATTTGAACACATTGTGATTAGGCTTGCGGGGCAAATTGTGAGGTCAAAATTGAAAAAATGACCAAGAAAATGACTTTATATTGTACAAATGTGTACTTTCAATCACGAAACCGCTTATGCTTTATTCAGTTTGGCCTCAGTCTGAGGAAATTCAAAGGTTTTAAGTTAAAAAAAAGACTTCCCAGTGACAGGGAGAAAAGATGACAATATATTATAACTTCTAGAAACTTTATAGAAAGGAGAACGGCAAAAACATATTATTAGGCTTTAACGAGCAACGTTCAACACGAAAAGTATAATTCAAAACACGTAGTGGCCCGTCCGTGACCGAGTGTTTACGGGATCAGCCTAGGATTCAACCTTCTCAGGAGTGCGGGGGTTCGAATCCCACCTACTGCCAGTCATCCTATAAATCAATCTCTGTACTGCCAAAGAGTGGAAAAATCGTGACGGATGGGCCCGATTACACTAGGACATACGTGCCCGTTAAATCTGTTGAGTCCAAAGTCCCGAAGGCGTCAGCGTACGATGTCGCTCAAAGTTCCGTTGAGAGCCTGCTCAGGTGTCGACCTCGTCATTTGACCAGAGTTCTAAATAACGAGGCGGTATTGGCTGTGTTTAAGCTCTTTATTAGGATGGCTAGAATTAGGCAGCCGGAAACGATGAAGAACCCCTCAAGCTTAGAACACTTAGTGCATTTAAAAACAAGTCATCTTAGTTCACTCCATTTCTAAGTCCGTTCAGTCGTTGCCAGTATACAACACATCACGTCTAAAGTCACTTGGGTTTGGATGTGAGACTTAAGTGTTTTTCCTAAACCAGAGAAAAATTGCATAGCTTTAACCCTCTAATGCATGAATTATTATTTTCATCCCCCAAAAATATATATGTATCTTTAATACTCACCCATTATTGGCAAAATACTAAAAAAAACTTAAATGTATTAGAATTTAAATAATTTCAATTTTTTAAAAATTTTCCATATGACAAAAACCAACTGCAAAAATTCCAATTTTGATAATAATGACTAGAAAACTACTAAAAATATTTCAAAATAACCCTTTTTAACTATGATTAATTTTTCAAAACAATTTATTAGTATTTAATACTAATATTATTATTCTTTGAATACTGCCAAAAACGTAATTTCACAAAAGTTAATAACCTCACTATTTAATTTTGAATACACTTTTTACTACTGTCATCTATGAGGATTTTTAGTAACTAAAACTTTGAAGTGAAATGTAATAGATGAAAAAAACACAGATTTGTCTTGGAGGAGCTCTAATTTAATAGAATAAAGTGAATTATGTTACTTGTTACCAAACGGTAACAGTATGCATTAGGGGGTTAAACCTGCCATTTAGAAACATACACTTGTAATTCTTCTTAAAAAAAGACCTTAAAATATTGGCAATGTTTGGCAACTTTAGGAATTTATCATCTCTTTGAATATACTGATGTTTTAGAATGAAAAAATAAAACTATTTATAGTAAAAAAACAAATTGTTTTTTCTAGTATACAATTAAGGGGGTTCAGTATGTTGTATATCGGTAATGTTAAATTGGCCAATTGCAATGTACCTTTTCGCAATAACTACTGATCAGATAATCTTAAAATTTCTTGTGTGTGTTATACCAACCTTAGATATTAATCTGAGGTTAAAAGTTTTTTCTAAATAAATGTTAGATTTTTTTAAAATAAAATAAGTTTTAAAGTACCCAAAAAATCATGAAATTTTTCACTTTTTTGCCCCATAAATTTTTTTTCACTTTAGTTTTATTAAAATTTATAACCTCAAATTAATCTATACTATGTATTACATCATATAAAAAAAGTTTACGAGAAAACATGGCATAGTTTTTGAGAAAAGGTACATCGAAGTTCAAAATATCAAGTTCTGAGAAAAACGCGTTTAAAGTTTTTCTTGTTAACCCATTTCCTTACGAAGCCATGACATTAAAATGGCTTTTAATGTCAAAAATATTTTTCCAATCGTCTTGATATTTTGTGACATTATTAATAAAGGTTGTAATAGTATTTTAAGCCAATAATTTTTGTTTTGATTTTTTCACCGATTTTCGGGTATTGAACCCCCTTAAAAGAATACAATTTCCCTAAATTATATTAATTGTTTTGAATATTAAGTCAATGATGACGACAATGTTTTAAACTTTTAAATATTGAGTTAAAGCACAAAGAGACTTTTTCAAAACAAATTGCTTGCAATGTTTAAACATTAACTATCGAAATATATATTGTTGGAGTAAAAATTTAAAAAAAAATCATGCATTATTAGTGGGTAAAAAAGGATTTTATTTATCAAGTATGCGTGCTAAAATGGAATGTCCATTTGGAACTTTTAAATGGAATTTCTAACCACTCACGTGACTCACTCACTTACTCACCTAGTTTTTTTTTTTTTTTTTTACTTTGAGGATATAACTCCCTCATCTAAGATAACACTAACAATACAGAAAGCAAAAACACACTATAACACTGAAAAAATACAGCTACAATTATAAAGTCGGTTGTCACACATTGTAATATTTCTTGATAATTATCCTTGCTTCTGTTTGTGCTTGTTCATAAATTACCAATCCAAAAAGCAACCTATCGTAAATTAACACCTTGACAGAAACTTATCTTTGAGAACAAGCCTTTTCTGGCTTTTCGTGATTAAGACTCCGTTAACTGGTGTCTTTTATTTGGGTTCCATAAATTTAAGGATTAACTAGAGAACGGTATACTGGTCTTGAATTTAGAACCGTATCTTGATGAAGAGTTTTGAAAAGTATTTAATAGTTGAATGAGAGAAAACTTGTTTTTGTAGTACTTTATGTTACAATCCGATTTAAAATTATTATGCCCCTAAATTTTTTCTGATTATCGTCAAGGGCAACATTTTATGGTAAATTGAAATGTTGGTATATTTAAAGAGCACAACTCAAAAAGTGAAACTGGTGAAAACATTTGAGAAGTAACTTGCAAAAACAAATATACATAAAAAAAAAAATTCTGAAATTAGTGTATAAAATAATGGTGTTAAAACTGCTACACAATTATAAAGCTACCTAAATATTTTTTAATGAGCAGATGATTTTAGGAGTTTATCTGCAGTGAATTAAATCATCAGGCAAAGTTAAATAAATAAAACCAACGAACAATATTTATTTCATTATCTATATTCATAAAAATTTGGTATATGAAGGAAAGGTATGTGAAGGAATAATAAATTTCCAAATGATGTATGAAGAAAATAAACAAATGGTTATACTAAGTACTAGTGGTATGCACTAATGGTGGCTACTAAAATAAATGGACGAAAAATAAATTATGGTAGGAGGCTCATTTTAAATTAAACACAAAGTTTTCACCTCAATAAATTATTTTAGGCATTTTATACCTATGACTGAAAAGATTTATTTCAAGAAACATAATTTTTTTTTGCCTTCTTAAAGTTTTTGAAGTTGTTGAAGGCTATCAAATTGTATTTGTTGCTGTTCCATTTACTAAAAAATATCCGTAGTTCCTATTTTAATACTCTACAGGAGGAATCTCTCTCATAAATCAGTGCAACATAATTGCCTGATATGTGCTTTAGACTTTGCTCTTTGGAACTAATAAAGTTTGGTTTAAATCCGTACCAGTAAAAATTAATTTCACTAGAGATAGCTTCTGTTTCAGCTTTTTGCCATTGAAAAATTATATAATTATAAACTAGCAGCCACCGGATATGTCATTCTACGACAATGTCAGTACTTTACGTTACAACACTGTATGCAGTCAGAGTTTTCCTCTTTTTTTTTTGTAAAATTTAGCAATAAGAATTTGCTTAAAACTGCCGAAAAGTTGCATGATACATCTATTTAATACGTTATTTGATGAAAAGGGATATATTTGATGTATCTGTCTACCGTATTTGAAAAAACATCGAATTACTCCAGTGCTGCGCGAAAAGAGTGAAATCCACTGCAGTTGGAGAAGTGCATTTTCGACACTGGAAAGGCGTGAATATTAGCTCAGACTGAGTTAAAATCGCTCGTTCGCTTTAAGAGTGTG